>JAMKCH010023825.1:0-24790 GCA_023653785.1 Ophioderma brevispina
CTTTGGTTCTTTGATTTTTTTTAAATATTCTCAGTGGACTTTCCAGTAGTGCCCAAGGGGGGGGGGCCCTCATAATGACACTCATTAACGGGTTGGGCCGATTTTATTTTTTATATCAATAGAAGCGCATTTAAAAGTCAGACAGCAAATATCAGCTCCAAAACAATTTTAAGGGTCCCTCCTTGGTCACTTAAAGTGTTAAGGTAGTCAAAATCCTAGAATCTTCTAAGGGCTCAGTTCTGTTTTTTTTTTTTTTTTCAAGTAAATGGAATTTGATATACAATTAAATCAGCATTCCAAACAGGAACAGCATATTCAAGTAGAGGGCGTACATACCCTCTCTAAATAGTTAACAAGCCATCAACTGAGAGCTTAAAACTTCTTAAGCAAACTTAACAATACAGCTGTATTGCTTTGCGATATACTTCTGCACATATGCTTGGGCCAGTCAAAAATAGAATGAATTTGCTGCAGTAACCCAACACTAAATTGCAACAGAATCAATTCCAACAGAATTGTATTGAGAATACCTTTAAAAACCAATATCAAAAGTCTACTAAAATCAAGGAGTGGGAAACAAACATATATTTTTAAGGGGGAAGGTTATACAGGGGTCCAAATATGAAAAGAATCAAAACGCGTCAAACAAGTATGCCAAACGTGTTCGTTACATTTCCAGGATAAAAAAGTATAGTTTGCCATATCTGCAGTGTGTAGTTCAATAGTTATGAGTCAAAATAGGTTCAAGGTCACAATGGGGGTAAATTTTCAGAATATCCGTTCGTTATAAAAAATGGTGTCAAATGTTCGTCTAATGGTTACAGAACGAAAAATATACTGGTTGCACACCATCTTTAATATTCGTTGCATAATTGGGAACGCAAAATGTGACTGGGGGGGCTACAGGGTCTATGGAGGTCACTAGTCATACTCTGTAATTTCTTAGATAGAAATTCAAACAAAGCATCTATTACATTTACTTAATCTAGTGGGGACAAATTTCACAGGTTCCCAACCAGTCCGTCAAAATCGGACCATTCTAGACAATTTTTACCCAGGATGACCTTGAAATTGTTATGAGCCTATTGTAATAAAATATAACGCGTTATGTAGGGCAACACTATACATTTTTTTAAACCTTAGGAGTAGCCCAATAAATGGTACATCATTTAAATCAATTCGAACAATTCTAATTTTTTACCTGTACATACGTTTCCCCCTGATTTCTACATGTTCCAACTAGTTGGATTTTGGTAGACTTTAATAATTATTTTAAAAAAAAAAAAAAAAAAAAAAACCCAAAATTGTTTCTGTTGACAATTTGTGTGGGGTCAAAATCATACAATTATTGGACTAGATTGTCCCGTTTCGAATCGGACCTGATAGTAATACCCAGTATGTTTACTTCATCGACGATCTTCAAATCTTTTGAACAAATTTGAACCGTGGCGCCTGCAGGGGATTTTTCAGGAACCACACGTCATGTTAAAACATTATTGGATTCAGTTTCATTTTCTCTTGATAATTAGCCCAGTGACTGAATTCATCCAGAGTATCTTGCATAAACATATTGCTACTAGTACTACTGCTGATATGTCAACAATAGTCATATCATCAACATATTTAAGCTCAGGATACGACCCTCAGAGAGATCCGGCTGTGTGGCACAGCACTATTGAATTTTACAAGAACCCCAAAGGAACACAAATTTTGTTCCCTAGGTAAAACCAACTTTAGTATGATTCTAATTCAGAAAGTAACCCTATTCATTGGTGAATCATTCTGATTAAAAAAAACTAGCGCCTACACCATGGAACTCACTGATGAAGATCTTCAAATAACAATTATTAAAGTTTATCTTAAATCTAAGGCCGTTTGCCTAATCTGTTATAACAAGGAACTTTGACGCCTTGGAAATATTCCTCATTAGAAACAGTAATGTGTTGATGAATTTGACCAGTGTGACAGTGTTGACACCCCTTAACTTTAACTGATATATGAACATCTAACTTATGCCTCGATATCAAAGAATCCCCTTCTGTAACAAAACGTTTTTCTGCAATTGGGCAAAATGATAGTTAATGATCGCCGAACGCATTGTTCCAATAATGGGGGATACTTTGAGGCGAGGGAATTACCTTCAAGCCGTTTTTTCCATTAGAAATCGAACTACCCCATTTTATGGTAGAACTCTTTTGATTGCTTTTAACCTGAGCTCATAACGCAAATTCACGGATTATGGCAGCTGGAATGCCATCTGGCCCCCCTGCTTTACGCCTGTTTAACCCTTTTCAATAACTTGGTTGTCAAACGTCCCATTCATAAATGGTAGGACAGAGGACAGGTGCCGGGAGGTAAGATGGAAGGGAGGATAAATCCAAACTGGATATGTATTTTTCAGCAACTGAGCAAAGAATATCTCTTAAATTACTAAATTCACGACCGTGGTGTAATTTACCCCTATGAAAGGGTTCAAGTCTAAATGGCTTTATTCTAGCCTATGGCACAAATTTATAAGGTACTTCTGCTATTTTAAGCTACTTCAAAAAATAAACGCGGCCACTGTCGATATCCGTGAAGCTGCTAAAATAGCGTGATGCTCCCATGGGAGAGGTGGGAACTGATACTGCGAGTGATTTTGTTAGACGGGCTTATCGCATTTCCGTAGAAATCGCATCTAAACACGGTAAAATCAAAATCAGAGTTGCTTTCCCTCATGACTTTCATTACAATCACCCTAACATTCAATTAATACTTCTCTTTTCTATAACAATTTCCCCATCGAACACAGCACTATCCCGTGCTTGAAGTAGTAATGTAATATACTCTTTTATAAGGCTCTAGATACTAGAGGAGTCATTCATATTTTTTGATATCGAATAGACAAGATGAGTCACATTAATTTTGCCGTTACATTAAACCTCATCCAAACAATCTTTTCTCTTCAAATGATAACAAATTTGAACCGATTTGGAGTATTGTTTACCTACCTTAATAACTTGTTTTTAATACGATAATGTTTTACCCAGGTTTAATGCATTAATAATTTTCACCTATAAAGCAAGATCCCGCTTGGCGCATCGGCTAAAGCTCTACACTGCTTAAAAAATGGTCCGTAAATTTATCGAGAAATTTCTGGACAGCAGTTTTCCAAGTAATTCTTTTAGGGTAAATCTTAACAAAATTTGTGTCAATTAACGGAACTTTTGACAGTAATTTTAACAGAAATTTGATCTTATATTATGGAAAAAAATATGTCCGGAAATATTGCTGGCCAATAAATTTTTAAATGACAATTTCTGTAATTAACATTTTTAGCGCTTATTTTTATGTTTCAGATTTTGTTTTATCTATTTTTATGTTTTCTAAAACAGATTTATCCGTAAATTTACGGACAATCTGTTTTCATTAATTTACGGAAATTTTTAACAGTGTACGCCTCCCAGCGAAACCCGAGATCTCAGGTTCCATCCCATACGGGGCGTACTAATTCTTTCTCTTCCAGTCTTCATCTTCCTATACTTATATTTAGATCACGAATTCAGATTTCTATTTAATTCTTTTATCTGGAAAAACGTGTTAATGGTTCCAGTTCGCCCGGAATCAAATGAATACAACTCGGGACCACGACGACAAGTATTTGATACGTACCAAAGGTGGTGAAAACGGGCGATAATAAGTACAATATTATCATTATAAGAGATGCGATAAAAGCAAAGTCCGCAAAATCAGTTAGGCTCAGGGATGCCTTCCCGTATGGTAAATCGCCATCCTCTCACCGCCAGAATCCTTCATCAACAACAAGCATTCTCCAAGCACAGGACCATAACACAATTATGTGCACATCAAAACAGTTTCAGACTGTACCATACAATTGAAATCCTTCAGCGTGCCTTCAACAAACAACCCAAGGCCTTGAAAAGTATTATGTTGGATTTTCATTATTGATGAGAGATCATTGACACTGCCTAGTACCCTCATGCCCCCCCCACCCCCCATGCGCCCCGAGGGATGCGCCCACAATACATCTAAATAATATGTACAGCTGGCCCCGTTCATCTGGCCAATACTCAACCATAACATTCGGGGCATCTCTAGTTCCGAAACTCAGTGATCGGTCGTAGAGCCCCTACCGAGAACGTTCGAAGGTTTTATTGATCAAACAGTACAAAGACAACCGCAAACCCTATGGTTTGAACTGATTGCTACTCGCAAATCGTCCCCATAGAAAACCATGCTTCATTGACTTTCTGGCGCGCACGACACAGAAAGTACCTGAAATCATCATCTTCAGTTACATAAATACGGTGTTTGGCTAATTTCACATTAAGGTGTGTCTAATACAACTGATAAGTTCCACAATAATTCAAAAAAACCGGAGTTCGACAAAAAATTGAGGGCGCTCTTTCTGAATCCCTCATGTCTCTTTAACAATTCAGGTATTTAAATCCCGCGAAGTTTTGTCTTCTCCCAGTGCAAACAAAAAGGGCGATGGTCGTCTCACAATCTTTACGTAATCATGTTTACATCATGTGGGCTAATACCTCTGGCGAAAAGGGATTGGACCATCAACCTTTCCCCGTGGTAGGGGTAGCCGATATACTATGAGTAGTTGTGGATGCGTGTTGAGGTGCTGTGCGTAGGGGAGGGGAGGGCGGAATGGTGTACAGACCATTAATCGTTGCTATCGGTACAGACTTTTCCAAGGTAAATACGTGACTTGTTCGACATGGAGCAATTCTGTATACGTTAAAGCACGAGGTCAATGCCTTTCGCACGGCAATGGCTTTAGAGGAGGCTTCCACATGGCTTTGCAGGTCATTTGGAAAGCCATCTAAAAAGAATAACCCCGTAGCAAGACTAGCGTATCAGCGACCTAATTTAGTAATGTATGTTTCATTTCTATGATTCTGAATATGCTCTGGATAATTAATATTTTGACCTTTTGAAGAAAAATTATGGAACAAGTCTTGAATTCCGTCGGAAACCACTGCTAAATCGAGGTTGCCCGGTGTTCAAAGAAATTAAAGTTCAGTTACTCATTATATCAAACCATAGACACATTGTAGTCAACGTTTAAAACACTACTCACGACTTAACCTATATAGTCAGCAAAGGTCGACTATTATCAACCGCCATAAATCAGACTCGTTTCAGAGATTAAAATCACTGCCAACCGTTATTATTCCTCCAACCATAATTTTCAATTCCACTGGGCACCTGCAGCCATTTTGGTTTTACACACACACCCGAAGGCGGGTGGTTGTTACCAATCCCTATTTGCATTTTTTTGCAAATAAAAAAAAAACAGTTCTTGTAAATTTTGGTATCCACAGGCGAAAGCTTGGAATTTTGTCATTCGATTGGTATTAAAATACGTCACACCATTTCCTTTGTGGCGTTCGAAGAGTCGTATAACTAATGCGACGTTATTTAATCTGTCTTGCCTTAAATTGACTTTGTGCCCCGTTCTACACCTCGTATGTTCTATGGACACCCGGTATAAAGTGTCTGCGGTTTTTACCTAATTTGAAATGCCACACCTTTTATTCCTGATAACACTTCAACACTTAAGTGACGGGGGGGTCCTCATGAACCCTCAAATCTTATGCTTCGCGCCTGGCCGCTTTTCGCGTGGTGGATTTTTTGGCAGAATTTTTTTTAAATATTTGCCATTTTGATTTTGAGGGCGCTTTTCATACCCAAAAAGCAAAAATAAATCGGCCAACCGTTCCCATGAAGTTAATTCATGACGGTCTAATTGGACCCCCACGCACTAATTAGGGAGGTCCCTTGGAACCTGCCCCCCCCCCCCGGCACTAACGTACGTCATCTGGGAATATTTTTAAAATCGCAACGATAGAGAACTTGAGGAGTTGATCAGCAATGTTGACGTGTTTGCATTTTCAGATCTAACTGATAATTACCTTTAAAGCAAACACGAATCTTGTTTTTCTAATATCACTTTTTTAGGAAACAGAGTCGTTTTGCGCAAATTTGTCGCAAATATATTTTCCAAAAGGCCTAATTCTATTTAACACTAAAATAAAGAAAATGCATAAAATACCCGTAGAAACAGGCGTACAATCTAATGTATACGAGTTTTCGTCTTCTACGCGTGGGGATCATTTCTTTTAAAACCTAATTATATGAATTGATAAAGTTGCATGTAAAAAAAGGGCGATTGTGTCTCAACAATAAATTTAGGTAATCATGTTTACATCATTTGCTAATACTTTGGCGAAAAGGGATCGGACCATCACCTTTCCCGTTGGTAGGGTAAGCCGATATACTTGAGGTGTGTGCTTGTGAGGTGTGTGCGTATGGGGAGGGGAGGGCGGAATGGGTGTACACCATTAAATTGTTCGTATCGGTATACTTTCAAGGTTGTGAAGGTTCTACATGGAGCAATTCTGTATACGTTATAGCACATCAATGCCTTTAGCACGTCAATGGCTTTAGGGATGGCGTTCCAAATGCTCTCAGGTCATTTGGAAAGCCATCTAAAAAGAATACCAGCAAAGACTAGGCTTATCAGGACTAATTTAGATGTATTTTCATTGCTGATTCTGAATATGCTCTGGAAAATTAATAATGTTGACCTTTTTGAAAGAAAAATTGACAAATATTGAATCGTCGAACCACTGCAATCGATTGCCGTGTTCAAAGAAATTAATCAATCTACTCTTAGATCACCATATGACACATTGTAGCACTTTAAAAATTATCACGTTACCAGTATATCAGCAAAAGGTCGAAATTATAAACGCATAAATCAAGACTCGTTTAGAGATTAAAATCACTGCCAACCGATATATCCTCCAACTATAATTTTCAATTCCACCTGAGCCATTTCGGTTACAACACACCCGGAAGGGTGGTTGTTACCATCCTTTGCATTTTTTTGCAAATAAAAAAAAAACAGTTCTTGTAAATTTGGTATCACAGGAAAGCTTTGAATTTTGTCATTCGATTGGTATTAAAATAAGTACAAATGTTCCTGTTGTGGCGTTCGAGTCGTTACTATGACGTTATATTATGCTGTTCCTTAAATTGACTTTGTGCCTGTTCTACACTGTGTGTCTATGGACACACCGTGTAGTAAAGTGCTGGCTACCTAATTTGAAAATGCCACACCTTTAGTCCCTGAGAACACTTCAACACTTAAGTGACCGGGGGGGTCCTATGAACCCTCAAAATTTATGTTCGCGCTGGCCGCTTTTCGCGTGGGATTTTTTGTGCCGAATTTTTGTGTAATTGTCTGACTTTTAAATGCGCTTTTTTCATACTCAACAAAAAATAAAATCGGCCAAGCCGTTCATGAGTTAATTAGTGAGGGTCTAATGGACCCCACGGGCACTAATTAGTGAGGGTCCCTTGGACCGCCCCCCCCCCCGGCACTAACGTAAGTCATCTGGGAATATTTTTAAAAATCAGCAACGTGATAACTTGAGGAGTTTATAAGCAATTTTGACGTGGTTTGCATTTCCATATCTAACTGAGAATCCTTTAACAGCGAATCTTGCTTAATATCACTTTTTTAGGAAAGTCGTTTTGCGCAAATTTGGTCTGCAAATATATTTTCAAAAGAGCCTAATTCTATTTCACACATAAAATAAAGAAATGCATAGAAAACCCTGTAAAAATCAGAGCGTAAAACTAATGTATTTTTTCGGCTTCTACGCGTGGGATCTTTCTTTTAAAACCTAATTATATGAATTGATAAAGTGCAATGTAAAAAAAGGAGGGATTTTCTCAGAACTTTGAAAAGTAGATTTAGGTCCTTTCGAAAATCAACAATTTTATTCAATATCTACGCAGAGTACATCATCCAAGAAGCCCTTGATAGTCTTTTATGGCAGGTATCTGTTTTGTAGGCAGATCGATTACCTATCTTCGATATGCCGACGACACCAACCTGCATGGAAGAACAGCACTAGAACTCCAAGATCTCAATGTCCAATATCATTACGACCTGTATATGAAGAAAACAATGGCGTGTGAACCAAAAAATGATCAGCAAATTCTTGCATTTCGTGTATTTTGTTGTCTAACTATATTATTGTATATCAGTACCCCCCTTTTTTGTGCCAGATATTTAAAGTGACTGTCAATTGAACATTTCCCACTCCCTTCATCCAAAACACACATCCACCGGGGTATCGGTAAAGATGTACGTTGATCCCAACCCAAAGCGAGGGATGGGGTGTGGTAAACCCCGTCCCTGGAGGAGCGAAGTCCCAACATGCTAGCACGAAACGGAATACACGTTTTAGTACAGTAGAGTACATGATCGCTTCCTTCCAATGGTACCCAAGAAGTACCAACATGCCTTAATTACACCAGAATGACGTCATAAAGTTTCGCATGTCAGCAAAATCGTCCTTGCCATAGTACCAAAAATAGCTTGATGGTAGACGAGAAATAATATGATATTAATAGTATACATATAAAATAATACCAATTGACACAGTGTGGTAAACTGCATAGAGTGTGATATTAAAAAAAAAAATTACAGTTTAAAATTGAAACAGTCAGGCATTAATGCATTGAGCGAGGCGGTCTTAAATCTATCTTGAAAACATTACTCTTACTAAATAAATAAATAAACTACATGAATTTAGAAATTCGATCCAAGAATTCAAAGCATTTTGGGGGTCCAATAAACAATTTGAAAACGTTGTTTTCGGTTTGGCATACTGTTAAACAAAAAAAAAACATTCGCATAGGATCAGAACAAAACCCATATTCAATTAAGCCCGCGTGGCTTAAAAACCCAAATTTAGATAATACCAGGTATTTTGTTTAATTACCCGGACTCTTCGTAAACGGGAGTTATAGAGAGTTCTTGAACTGAACTAGATTTCACCCCATAATAAAACAAACAGTAAAAGGCCGCCAGGCCGTGAATGTTTATTGCATGTTAGAAGAGAAAAGGGCCAATCTAAAAGAGAATATAAATCTGTGTAAGCCGACTCAGATGACGTATTATTTTCGAAATGATCGCCTAATAGGGGCGGTTCGTTTAATGGGAAACTCGTTTTATATACGAATAATAAGGCCCTTTTTATAGAGAGGGCTTTTAAAGCAGAGGCCGTTTTGCCAAGCCTCACGTGACTCAATTGATAGAAATGATCCGTGCACTTAAATAGCAGGGATATAAAACACAGCCTTAACTTTTCGGATGATATGATGGGTTTACGAAACGAAGGGTAACGTTAAAACGAAACGTTTAATATACAGATGTGTTGCATCACACTGTTTTTCTTTCATTGACCTCTCAGAATGGTCAAAAGGCAATATAGTCCAATCTTATTTGGTAAAACAACTTATTCACTAAGCGAATTCCCACTTTCTCCAATTCCATTTCGACCAATCCCATCTGGTCCAATTTTCCAATGGACCCTTCTTATTTGGTCTAATTCCCCACTTTTTGTCGCTAACGAAGGATACATAATGGGATGATCATGGTGATGTCTTACATTTTGATACCAATGAAAGACGAAACTGTAATCTATCCTGTGGTTCTAAACTTTTAATTGGATGTGTAATAAAGAATTATTTTTCAAATAGGGGGTGGTAATTCCTCTGTATATTTCGTCGTTCGTCGCCCCAGCACATAACAACCACTTTTTTAACAAAACACGGTTTTTCCGATAAAACGCATTCAAATCTAACCACCGCACATTTCATGTCTATACGGTAAACGAAGCATAACAGAAACATAGACTTACCTGTTTGAGGAAACATGTTAAGTCCAATATAAACCATAAATCTCATTTAAAACTACAATTAATTATCTTAATTAGTCTACAAAGTAATAAGTCTGTTGTTGAAATCATAAATATTACATTGCAAAATACGACGCATATTACACCGTTTTTTTTCAATGTACGTAAATAAAAGATGTATATGAAAAGCTTTTTAAGAAAATGACGGGAAAGTACGTCAAAATAGATCTGTATGTACAATTTTATTTTGGGATCCGCAAATACAACGCTATATAGACACGTGTAAATGACGGTCCATCTTTAAAATGCACAGATATGTGAAAATACGGGATGATGATTTATGTGAGAAAGACAAAAAATGATAATTATCAACATAAACACTATTAAGGCCAATCCTCAACATTTTTGAAAATTTGTGGATTGTCGAGAACTCGATGACTAATTATTAGGTGAAATTTCGGAAAAATCTCAAAATGGTGAAACACGACCGTCAATTGGATGGGGCGGGCGACGAATTTGGAAATATCTAAAACTAAGATAATGAAACAGAAGAGCGTTTATTTTTGTAACATATACGCATTAAAAGTAGTGTGACCCCCAACTCTCGCACATTGGACCTACTGGGGATTGGTCGAAATTTGAATTGGAGAACACGAGAAGTGGGAATTCGCTTAGTGACTAATTATTTTACCAAATAAGATTGGACTATATTACCTATTGGACCATTTTGAGACGTCCCCGGAAAGAACAGTGTAATGCAACACATTGTGTATTGAAAGTGTTGTTTCAAAAATACTACGATGTGATTTTATTGTACTTTCAACAACTCAACTTGTCTCACAGGATGATTCACACATGTGCGTACAAGAAAACCTATCATCTTTATTTATTTATTTTACTTATTTATTATTCATTTATTCATTTATTCATTTATTCATTTATTCATTTATTCATTTATTCATTTATTCATTTATTCATTTATTCATTTATTCATTTATTCATTTATTCGTTTATTCATTTATTCATTTATTCATTTATTTATTCATTTATTCATTTATTTGTTCATGTATTCCCTTATTCATTTATTCGTTCATTTATTGATTTATCCATTCATTTGTTTACCCATTTATTCATTCATATTGCATTCATTGACTTCCACAATTTATTTACATTGTAAAGATATGCATAGTTAATGAAGGGTAAACAAATGTAATCAGATTGTAATCTTTGGTGATATTATGCCATATATATCGGGAGTTTCCGTAACCTGACTCATCTGACACACGTTTTTCTGACACACTTATGAATTCGGAGACCCTTCACGGAATAAAGCACATGTTTATTCCGTTAAGGTTTCCGAATTCATAAGTGCGTCAGAAAAAAAGTGTGTCAGATGGGTCAGGTTACGGAAACTCCCCATTATTTGTGCCATAGTGTGGATCACATATATTTAATGCGCATAAGTTACAAAAATAAACGATCTCTCGTTTCATTTTCTTTTGTTTTAGGTATGTAAATGAAGATGCTCACATCATTAACAATTTGCAAAGCAAAGCTATTTTTCCATCTGATTTGGTTCCTCTTTGTTGTATTTTTCAGCAGGGTATAGTATCTTCTTATCTGGTACATCGACATTTCCATTTGAGCAAACCTCTTTGGTGCAGCCTCTTTCGTCAAACATCTTTTGCCAAAGAGAAGAAATGAGAGAAAGGGAGAGAAAGAAGGAAAGAGAGAGGGGAAGCGAGAATAAGTGACAGATCAACAACGCAAATCAGGAACGGGGAAAAATATTACATTTTCAGAATCATGTAGCAAAACACGCATTTGGAAGGTTTTCAATACAATTTATCGAGTTGCCGAAGATTCCACAACCGAAAATTGCATCTTAATTAAGCGGATCTTTTACTTTAAATAGATAAATAAAAAAATCAATGCATATTACCTTTGGATGAAATGTAAACAAAAAATGTTTTCAGCCATTTATATAAATATCCCCTATCATGAATGTTTCGCGTTTTTAACTTTTCATACAATATCACGAAAATGCCCAAATATGATAAGGCCCTGTATGGGAATCAAGCCTGAGGTAGCTTGCACTGTCAAGTATTTCACACCGAATTAGATATTGATTGACCGTAAACTAACGTTATTTCTGTTGTTAAAATGTGCTCTTTAGGGATACAAAAAATTCCTCTCAATTCAAGTTTCAATTCTCTTCAAAATTCTCTTGCCATTACAAGTGATCATGAAAGCCAATATTGGGCCGAGTAAAAAGTAAACGAATTGATTGTCCGGACTTTTGAATAAAGTTGGTGATGGAGGTCTCTATTATTTGTAATTTTCTATTTGTTATTTTCCAAGATGGTTGTCATGTCTAAGGTGGCAGTAAAGGTGCTTGTATCAGAGAAAAAGATCGAAAAAAAACCAAGTCGGACTTTCAATAAATCCGTTAATTCATTACATAGTTTGAAGGCGTATATGCGATTGCTTCACTTCAAATGCGGATTAGCATTGACTAATCAAAATTCAAGACGATTTGCTGATTTGTACAGCCTGTCCCAAAAACAATTGTGCAAGTGAAAAGCGCCCACTTTCACAATCAGAAAATAGTGTTGTGACATGGCGCTTACGTCAACGTTAAGGACAGTGTCTTACCTTTCAAATAGCGTTTCTTCTGTTCAATATGCTTGTTTTAATCTCGAGATATGTTTAGTTAACAACGAAAGGGTAAAATCACAATTGTGCCACTTTACTAACGAAAATGAACTTTATCCAATAATTCAACCTATTATTCCTTTGTAATTCTGAAACCTTATTGAATATTACTAATTGAAGAAAATACTGTTTTGCTATAGTACTTACATCAACGTCAATGGCAGAATCTTAGTTTGTTCTGTTCATGCTGAGCAATTGCTACATAATCATTTATAATCCTGCAAATGAATGTTCTCTAATTATTATCTGTACTGTACATGCATTTGGATATAACATTCCATTCAATTTCTAAAAGTGGAACAATTGTGATTTTACCTTTTCGTCGTCAACTAAACATATCTTGAGATTACCATAAGCAAATTTAAAGGTGGGTGTTCCGATTTATGTGTATCTTGTTCTCCATTTGATATGAGAGCCTGGCACCTGCATACACTTACCATCAAGTATCGTGGGAAACAAACTTGCGGTTTTGATAATAGAAGCGATAATGCACATTACAAGGCCCTATTCACTACTGTGCTAATATTGATGGTTAACCACTAAAACGGCAGTTTTTTGTTTATATCTTTGCAAAGAAGTGGATTTGGAAGCTGAAATTTCAGGACGATAATGAGAAAAATACGGCCTTTCATTTGATATCAAAATTCATACTACTTCCGGTTAAATCAGGGGGGGTCCAGAAGCGATCGGAACAAGCACCTTTAATGTGCCCTTGACGTGATGTAAGCATCATGTCACAAACGTATTTTATAATTGCCATAAGAGGGCGCTTTTCGCCTGCATTTTTTTTTTAGACAGGCTGTAATGTGCCTAATACAACGCAGCGCCGAAGCAGCACAGGTCATTACAATCTACTTCAATCACGAACTGGAGCCCAGCTGCAAACGTCATAGGATAGGCGGTAATTTAATACACCTGGCACAAAAAGTATCTCGGCATGTTTTTCTATCAGTATTGTGCCAAAGTCAAACCATTTTGAAAGTTTTCGAAATATACATTTTGTTGCCTAGGTCTTGCTCTTTCATTTAACATCTCGCTTGTAAAAAAGCGTGCAGAAATGGCCGAGATAGAACGCCCGAAAAACGCAAACCCCCAAAACCAAAAGTTCAGTTTTGGAATTTTCAATGGCATTGCAGTTGGCACTTGGACATACGAAAAAACGTGTCACCACAAACAATATTGCAAGTAGGCTTTCTCGCTCATTCAGTCGGAAAACATCTTGTGTAGCATCAAAGCACACAGTATTATCGCCGTTGTACCACACGGACCCATGAAAACATCCAACAAAAACTGCAACTTTTGGTGGGGGGGTTTGGCGTCTTTCGGGCGCTCTATCTCAGCCATTTTTGCACGCTTTTTTACAAGCGAGGTGTTAAATGAAAGAGCAAGACCTAGGCAACAAAGTGTATATTTCGAAAACTTTCAAAATGGTCTGACTTTGGCACAATACTGATCGAAAAATATGCCGAGATACTTTTTGTGCCAGGTGTATATTTTGGTTCAACACGGTAGTCGCAATGATGATTTTCTCGAGATTGCATTTTGGAAATATTATGTCAGATTTTTTTTCTCGTCGCTGGGCGGGAAAAACCTATGTAACTCCAGAGGTCAAATGCAAAACCACATATGTACAAAGTGGGCCCCACTGCTAAAACCGCATATGTGTATTTTGGTCACATCGTGTTCGAGTTTGAAGTTCAATCCAAATATGATAGTAAATCATATGGCAGTTTATTTCAGAATCTGGAGTAAATAATTATCTAAATATATTTAGAAAGGAAAACCTTTCTTTTGCAAGACAATACAGCAAAATGTTCCATATGAGGTTTTGTCATTTTACCGTTTTTACTACATGTGAGGTTTCCTCTTAAAGGTCAAATGCACATATAGGATTTTAACGCCCAGCGCCGTTCTATTTCTTACTTGGCCCTTAAACAAATAAATCTGGCTTGTGATTAAAGCGATATGAAAAAAAAAACAACGACAACAATAACAGCGTCAACAAAAAAAAGACAAAAAAGCAATCAAACGAAGAAAATGCTCCAAACCAGCCCATATCTGGTTTTATTTTATATGATACGCTTACTCTATGGCTTTAAAATTCAACGTAAATTAAATTAAATAAAACGTGGATTGAAAGGTTGTGCTTTCTACAGAGCGTAAACCCAATCACTACTGATTATAATGAACTGTGACATATCAGAATGAATACTTTTTACCTAGATTAGATATAGTGAGTATAATTAGTTTGGTTATTTCAATGGCCTTCCAACTTGATTAAGTTTAAATTGGCATTATATTTGATATATTGAGATATGCGTACACGCATCCTTTAATAAATAGAAAAATAAATGGATTAAGGAGACACGATATTTAATGTCTTCGTTTTACCCATTGGAGCACACCCTATGACCGTATTCAACGTTATGAGTCATGCCACCAACATGGTTGGCTGGACAAGATGCATATACATTCCAGGAACTACAATAATTAAGCTGTCATCGATCCATGGTTAGCGATTGCACAGGATCATTGACAGGGGAATGTATTGTAATATGGATGTTCTATCCTTTCCACCACAATGGTTGGCTATATGAATACGGTAATTTTGGTGAAGGGGGTGAATATGCAAATTCAACAGCTCTTTTAATAATATCTATAAATCTTCTCGATTTATTTATTAGCAATAACTCTTAACGAAGGAGATAACCATGGAGATAGCTTGAATTCGCTGTGGGGTTATTGTTTTTGGTCCGTTCTTTTTTTTTTTCTTATTTTTTCTTCTTCTCCTCTCTCCCCCTGTATTTTCCCCCCCCCTCCCCGTCCTCCTCTCTCTCTCCCTTTCTGTCCTTGCTGTTTGTATCTTCTCTCGGCACTGTATGCCTTTCTTATTCCCATGTCATGCTTTAATGAGGGAAATGTTGTGCATTCATCTTAACAATATTGTGTTTGTGTATGTTGTTTGTTTTTTTCGTTTTTCTTTTGCTTCGGAAAGTCTGAAATAATTTACCTTCCCGCACCCATAAGTTCTCTTACTATTGTTGAATTAATAACGTCACTCTTTACAAGGTGATACAACATGCATGAATAGCATCTAAAATAGCACTTCCTTCCTTTCTACCACTCTTTTAAATAAGTTAATTAATCAGCACCAAATGTCAGCTGCTTCTTAACAGTAATAATACTAGAGACAGTTGAAAACCTACAAAGCTCTCAGTAATATTCCTCATGAGTGCAAAACACTCCAAATATTAAAGCAACAACTGCAACTTAGAACGTAAAACTGTTCGATGCTAGCTTGATTCAATATCTTGACTAATATTTCCTCTTAATTTGAGTATTTAACGTTGCTTTTATTCGACTGCTTGCAGACTATCACATGAATATTCATCTGTTGAACCACGTTCGGGAACCACTGCCAGCGCAATTTTTGTTGAACGAAATTTATACACACATGCAGGGCCATAGAGACATAACAATATAAGCAATCGATTAGAATCCCGAAGACTAAAGGTCAAACATTTGTTTTTTTTTCAATTAGGAAAAAAATGATCACGGCCTCGTTTCCACACACTATATGTGGACGTTGTTTAATATGTATTCCTGAAAGGTCCATCTACCTTTATTGAACACAAATTGTGTCATTTTGGGGGTAGGTAGGTAGCAATGTTGGCCGCCGTAACTTTCAAATTGGTTTGTAACAGTTGCGGGATCAAGATGTGGATAAGAACAAAATTAATCGATCTGAGCATATCATTGGTTACATTTTAATAATAAACGGGAACTGACGAGTACTTTTAAGTGTAATATTCGTCGTGGTCGATTTGACAGAACATGTTTTACATTAAAAATTAATAATGATATTGCATGTCATTGACACGACGTGCAATCTCAAAGATCTATTTTAGAGCCACAGTTTTTTGACCAGAACAAGAAAAACGTGTGAAATAGGCAAGTTTAAAAAAATCGCCCACCAAATGGGCTTGTGCCAACAATTTCCAATTTGACTAGTGAACTTCTGCCTGTATGTGATCTTTGACCTATGTGTGTGCCTTTGACCGTCAGATTTGTGTTGCTGTGCGTCAGTTAGTGGTCCTTTTTTTATCCAAATCTGGTCAGATCATAGGCATTTCTATCCCAAATTGACTCTATATGATTTTGACGTTTTAGGTCAATCTGAAATCCTGACAAAACGTCAGACTGCCTCCTCTCAACCTTCATGCAAAATATCAGCCCCATATGTCCAAATATAACATACGCATAGCCCGAAAGACATAAACACAGGGCATTTCCTACCAATTGATATCTAGATAACCTTTGAGAAACAGTTTGGGTCAATCTGAGCCTGTATAAAGACCTGTCCTCCCCTACACTCACGTCTATATCATATTGCCCATATGTCAAGCATAACTCTGCTGTAATGTCATCTTTGCCTCCATCTTCCCATTTCGTAACATTTTAATTGCTGCCTTAATTTCTGCTTTTGTGATGTAATTGTATGAATGCCATCATTTCACCCTCATTGTCACTTGCTTATGTCATTATCTGTTACTGAGTTATTTGTGTTGGCCTGTTAAGAACTTCCTCAACGTGTTCTTGCCACCTGGTTCCGTTTCTGCATTAGCTTTTTTTTATCCAGTCCCCGTATTTGTCCTAAACGCCATGGCTAGATCTTCATTTGTTCATTCAATTAAAAGGTATTACCAGCTATTTGCTAATCCAAACATCGAAAAAATCATCAAATTCAGAGTTTTATATTTTTGTTACTGGCATGGATAAAATATGCGAACATAACCTGCAAGTGTTTTGGTCTTGAAACCTTAGTCTTAAAGACAAGGCAAGTACTTTTTAATCCTGCTTCTGTAATTTCTATACGTGCGTATCAAAATTCCGAACTTGAGATCAAAAAAAGCTTTCCCGTAAATTACAGATATCAATCAGCGTGATATTGTGCACATGATCAATACATTTTGACCTCAAACACGCAACAATTGTTGATCTTTGTTTATTCTGTCATGGTTTAAACCGCAACTCGGCTGTTTTAGAGTGGCCGATTTTGAGACTGCCGTCACTGTATATGTCTATTTTGGGTAGACGGTATGACGATTCCTCAAATACTTCATTTTTTTCACTATTTGTGGTTTGTTTCTACATTAAAGCAGTGATATGGTTGTACACACTTATCCCTGATGTATATACTTTCCACAATTTTTTTTTTTTTTTTCGATTCTTTCGCATTATCGCTGATATCCCTTTAACATTCGGCGTATTCACTATATGCTTCTTTCTTCTTCCCCCATTCCCTGCTGCTCTCGCTTGTGAAGCAAGGTCAATCTGCCCACTTTTTCCACTATTCCTCTTGGCTTGTCCTTTCTCCGGTATCTTCTGTATGTCGTCCTGTTTGATTCTGCTTGATTTGTCTGCTCATGCCCCCTCTTTATTTTCTTGCCGATTTTCCCCACTATCTTCCATGAATGTTTGTCAGAATCCAAGATTTCGGCCACTTCCCCTTGTTATATCCTAGCTTTGTCTTTGCGGTTAAATAATTCCTTCCAGCTTATTACAGGATGAATCTCTTTAGCTGCGCCATGTCGCACAAAAATCCCCACACCAGACAAGGACCTTGCGGAATTAATTGAAGCAGCCAGACATTGGACCCATCTCTGGCAAGGTCCTATTTGAGAAACACTGTGATTGGAACGATAAGAAGAAGAAAACCTCTACGTCGGTGGATTGTTTGTTTTGCAGGAAAAGGAGCATAAAAGAGGAATTGACTATACAGTCTGTAAAACTGTATTATCATGTTTGCCACACCAATTAATTTATATGGCAGTATATTTTGACTAATGTCAGTGAAATGTTTTTTTTTTTGTTGTTTGGTGTTGTTTGTTTTTTTGGGGTTTCTTTCAGGTGCTACCTAACCGCCTCCTCACATTTTTGGTACCGAACGGATACATAGCCCAGGCCACTCAGATGGCATTTCTCCCGAGTAATGGAGGATGCCGTTGAGTATTCGCAAAGCCCTCATGGAAAAACGACTCCTGATGCCAAACAAAATGTAAGCGAGAGTGTGGGATTGCTTGGATCGATCTGGCAAATGCTTATGTAGCTCCAAACTTTCATTGCGTTTGCTCTGGAATGGTATCACGTTCGATTTTGATGGGCTGTATTTTTCGTGGCGGTGGGGAGGGGAGGGGGGGGGGGGCAAAACATATGAAATGGATATCGGTGTAAGGATCGTGCTTCCAAACCAGGGAGACATTAGGTGACAGCGGACTAAAAAATAGGGGTCTCTGGTGAGAGACAGTCAAAAATGCCCCGAAATAGGGGTTTTCCGGGTGACAAATTAGCCACAATTCCACAAGTGAGCTTTTTAGAAAAGTTTGCAACAATCACCCAAAATAGAGTCTTTGACGGGAAATTTTTCCCCTAAATTAAGGTAGTCTTTGCCATAAAAATGGCCAGCCATCTTGGATTTTTAAGCCAAACCCGTTACCGGTCATTATTGCAGACGGTCATATAATGATTTAATGGATTTGGGAGGCTTAAGTTGTCCATTTACGCGTACACTTTTACATTGGGTGATTTTTGTCCAAAAATTTTGGGATTTTTTAGTTTTTTTGTTTTTTTTTACAACAATTAAATAAAAGGACAAAATGATTGTACTAGTAATTATTTTTTTTGCCTTAATGTGTTAAAAAAATCCGCCGCTTGATTACTGTAGACTACAAGAATTTAAAGGCTTTCTGATCGACAACCTCGTCCCCTGGACTTACCTCAAAAAAAGTTGAGAGTTTATATCATCTGAACGTACCGTTAGTATCTACTGTACCTAATCTTACGTTCAAATTCGGTGTTATCTGTTAAGAAAATTCGCAATTTTTATTTTCTGTCCGCAACGGACCAGAAAAGTTCAGCACAGGGGCCTATGGGCCAGTGGGAACAAGGCAACATGTCATAACACAAAACCGCAAGATCGGGATCAACTCAACATTTGGGAATAAGCTTTCTCACGGGGATATCGTGAACAATAAAATGAAACAGAAAGTGCTGGAATCACGAAATGCAAGCTTAAAATGGAATTATTATTTGTGCCCGTCCTACATTTAATGACCTTCCACAACCTCATTTACATTTTGTATAATTAATATTCGAAGGATATGCCTTAAAATCACCTACAGGGATTTTTTAGGCTTAAATGGTTAAATATTGTTCATTCTTTACAAATTAAAGTAATCAGCAAAATCTACTTGCATCACGGCGTAGAAAACCAGAAAATTAGATGTTATTAGATCTTTTGACGCAAAATTTAAATCATATTGTACTCATAGTTTCTTCCCGAATTTTTTTTTTCAAATTTTATTTGTTTTTTAATGTTGATGTATGCATGGACCCGTAGGCGCCCCCTCCTTAGGCACCAAACGGACGTTATAGAACCCCCTTGATGTGTAGTTAAGAGTTAATGAGGATTTGTTCTTTATCTCTTATACGGGAAACCATGAGAATATGGCAACGAATTTATGTGCCTTCACGTGTGAATTAAAATTGCAATTCTCAAAACCCATTTCCACTTCAATTTCGTAGCGAAAGCCGGTCATAAAATTTAGACCAGCCACGGGCGGTCTAGCCAATTACGCAATAATCACCGTGTGCGATGTTCAAATTGAAAAAATGCTAACCATGCAGTTATTGCCGTCTTGAGTCCTTTCAACAAAGACGTCAAGGTATTCCACTCGCAATCAATGAGAACGATCAGCAAAGTAAGTGCATTGTATTAAAGCGCACAAAACCAGAATGGAAAGAGTCAGTGGTCCTAGGCGATATTCTTGGCCACGGGTAAAAAAGGCGAACCTTAACCTCATGATCTTTCTATTCTATGATAGATGATGGACATTGTTTAGGTTTTATGGCCGCCCCCCTGCTTGGTGCAAGTTGGGCATCGATGATGTAACCACACCGCGCAGGCAAAAAGTAACCTTTTTTATACTTGCATGGGGAAAAATTTCGTTTTTTGCTTGTAACTTTTGTTTCGATATTAAATAATACTAACTTTCTTACCAAGCATAATAAGCTAATAATACCAGCTGCATTTTATGACCAATTTAGATCAGGAAAGGTTCTGCAAGTAATTTATAACCAGATTTTATGTGGTCTGTCATAGAAACTACTGTAATATTTTGCCTGCCAGAAAACAACAGAGGGCGTCCTGAATGTCAACAAGTGATGTCATAGGTCACATCATCTATAGCGGCTCTGTTCATAGTCACCAATTCGTATGATAAGGATAAACACCCGCGCCCAGTGCATTCATCTAGATAATCACTCGTGACCGTATGGGTCCGTGCATTATATACATAAGCTTTACAGAAAACCTTACGCTTACATTTCGCATCGTTTTATTTTGCGCACATTTTGGGCATATTGGATACGCAATATTAACGTTATCATAACCCGGAAGGTATTTGACACAATATAAATTGTATTCCTCTTGCAATCTATAGGCTTGACACGAGTGCAATCGCTACTAAGAAGCTTCAATTTAATCAGTTGAGACTCGGTAAATGTTTTTTCTTGAAGAGTTATTTGTTCCATATCAACAAACACCCTGATGCATGATGGCTTGTGCGCCACTTGCAGATGTAAGGAAGATGTGAAGCTTTTCTTACTAGAAAGTCCCAAATTCGTGACCCAGCGGAAAAATCTTTTTAATAGTGTTCAGCCCCTTAATTACGATGTTGGTGTGTTTCTAGGAGGTAAATCTCCCCCTATTAGGGAAGTCATGGGTTATGGCAAGCAATGTACAACTATTAAGGGTCTATGATCCTTATGCATTTCTGTCCACCATAGTGTATGTCTAGTTAGCCTGTCTATCATCGTGTTGAGGGTAGGCCAAGCCTGATTGGTAGATGGTGACCTGCTGAAGCGAAGCCCACGGAGCACGAGTCCTTAAATTGTGGGTGTATGGCAGGCCCAATCAAGTGCTGTGGTTTGGTAGGGCTGTAGCGTAGGTTTTTGGTACTTAACCATGCTTTAAAATCCGAGTTTGTTGCACCCACCTGGTGATTAATGTTCCAATATATCACCTTGAAGGGGTGTCCCCCTGACTAGGGTTAGGTATGTTTCCTCCCTGAAATGTTGCACATTAGCGCGTACTGCCTATTTCAAAATGGCCGCCATTGTTTTATGAAAAACTGCTATTGTATTTTCATTATAGATAGGAATTTGATGCAGGCCTAAAGGAAATAAAATTTTACCTTCCTGAAGTGGACTTAAACATTTAAGTGTCCAATATGGCCGCCGGAAGGAGACTGGTTTTGTTAAATGTACTAAAATTTCCAACTTGATGGAGTAAGCATGCGAGTAATATTTTGAGAGCACCAAAGGGAGAATTAATGGCATTAATATTGCGGACATGATGTCGGCGGTTATATACGCCCCGGGGGACATAAATCAAGAAGAAAAACACCCCTGCATATTTTTTTTCGACATAATAAGAACCGTAAGGAAAACTATTGATAAAATTTTTCCGCAATTTCTCTCGTACTTCTGGACAATTGCAGACCATTCAACACTTGTTGACGCTTGGAAGGAAGATGATCTCGGCAGTAGAGAGTGAGAAAGAGCTAGTGGTACAAGTCAGAAACAAAGATAGCATTTGATGTGCTCGAAAGAAAGTTAGGTCACCATATTTAAATTTTCCTTCCACATATAGAGAACTTTTTCACTTCTTCACACTGTTAAAATGTTCCTAATTTTACCAGACTTTTACGGTAAACCCCAATTATTCAATAATCTTCACGCTTTATTACCTATACCTAACATAAAATTACAATTTGGAAGCAGAAAAATGTAAATAAACAGTGGCTAAAAATAATTCTACACATTTTGAAAAAAAAGTAGTATTTATACGCTGACCGTTATTATATCTTCCGTAATATTACGTTTTTTGTAACTTACTTGTTTTTAATGTAAGAATACGAACTATGAAAATCGTTTTACCTATAAAATGTGGTAAATACCGTCGTAAGTAACGTCATTAAAAAAATACAAAATCTTATTTTCCCTATCATTTTTAAAAATAGTTTAAAAAACTCTCTTCCTCCTCTTTGTATTATATTTAGTTTAATTTGAAAAAAAAGTAGTACACACATATATATATTTAATTTTAGCATCTGCTATCAGTAAGGTCATTAGTGTAGTGGATAATGTTTAGGACTTGTAATCTTAAACCCCTGGTTCGAATCTATGTAAGGTACATGTGTTTATTCATATGGTGATTAATTAATTGGTGACATTAGAATGTGTACATTACCATATAAAACAAAGTGTATAAACTGGTTTTAAATCGTTATTTCTTCACGTTTTCACTTTGTTTATTGCCTTTTTTTTTGTTCTCAAAATTGTTTGCCGGTAATATAACTTTTTTACAACAACGTGGTAACGTAAATTCAACGTTTGTATGGTGCCATAGCTACGGCGTGAAAATTTGGTCGGAGGATTGTGATAACGTTTGAACTCTTAATATTGTTTAAACAAGTCAAAGACCAACAATAACGTTGAAGCTGAGATTTTACGCCTTCGTTTTACGTTCCCTGCAATGGTTTCGTATTTTTACGGCTCCAGTTTTTTTACGTTCTGCATTAGGCCATGAGGCCAAAGCGAAAAAGATGCTCGGATAAGGACCAAGGTGGCGCACCCTTGGGAAGTACACAATTCTTCCGAAATAATTTTCCTAATATTATAGAAATCAGTTCTACGTGTGTTCTCACTTCTAGTATGTGCACATTCTCGAGAAAATGAATTAAATGTCATCTCAATGTATGCACTGAATATCAGTGACTACGGGATGTACACCATGATTCATTGACTCCAGCAAATAATGGGGGCTATTGATCCACTCGGTATGTAGAAGACCAAACACTTCACAGATTCCCTTTTCATCTGGAACTGCAGAGCCATTGTTATTATCCATGCAACTGAACAGATTGCAGGTGCTATACCATCACCCCGATTTAGATTAAACTATTTTTCATGACGTGAACACAAATTACCCGTCCTCTTTCACGAATAAATAAAGTTAGAGGTTCTACTCTGTGTTCAATTTTCTTTGACCCTATATTTCATCCTTTATTAGAAAGGGAAACGAAGGTGAACAAAGCTCATGAGAAAAAAATTGTTTGGCAAACTGTGACCTAACATCTTTGTGCAGAACGAAACCCGTAACTTGCCGCGTAACCCCATTTCTGTGCAATTTATTGCTTTCGAAAGTCATTCACCTATATGAAATGCAGGTGAACCGGCGCCGAACAAACTTTTAATTGAATAGAAAAGAGGTTCAATATTAATATGATTAAGTTATGGGTGTTGGTTCTGCACCAAGATCAAACTTCTTTCATGATTTTTGCTCATCTTCGTTTTCTTTTTGAATAAATGATGAAATATACGATCAAAGTTATTAAACTCCCAGCAGAAGTTTGAGTTTTATTTTCTTCGTGAATGAGGATGTAGCTCAATCTAAACCGGTCGGTGAAAACAATTCAATAGCTTTTAACGTCATGGACAATAACAATGGTTTGCAGTCCCAGAGAATCTGAAGTCCGTTGACCTATTCATCCTATTCATAACGGGTGGATTTACTTATCAATAGCACCGTTATTTGCTGGAGTCATGGAACGTGGTGTACATCTCTCTTGGTCACTGATATTCAGGGGAAAAAAGGAGACGACATTTAATTCATTTTCACGAAAATGTGCACATACTAGAAGTGAGAACACGCGTAGAACTGATTTTGATAATTTTAGACAATTTATTTTAGTAAAATTATGTACTTGTAAGGGGTGCGTCACCTTTGTAAACACTATGAGATCTTGCCCGCTAGCCTACATGTAGTGAGTCCAGTTGCCAGTCAAATGCCTGTTTTTTTACATTATGTTATTTTTTACTGGGAAACACCTATGACGTCACTGAGTAGTCCTTAAATATAGTCCACGCACATTTATTATGATTTTATTGTATCAGGTTGATATGAGCTGTTGTCTTCCTATGAACTATCATATAGTCAGTTTAAACTACGTTATATGACCAAAGTAGTAACCAGCTATAGTGACAGCACTCTCTCTCTCTTGGACAAGTCAATACCCCACTACTTTTTTTTTACCACTTGGAAATGGTTTAGGGTCATTATTAGAAAGTGTTGTTTAATAACATCGAAAAGATGGATAGGGCTGCTTTTCTTCCTAATTTACGTACCTTAGAAAGAACAGAACCGCCATCGTTAAAAGCAAGCCTCTACGTTAATATAAATGTCATTAATTCTTTTTGGAGCTCCCAAAATATCACCCAGG
>JAMKCH010023826.1:0-37089 GCA_023653785.1 Ophioderma brevispina
TACAGGCACTAAGTGGAAGTCCCTAAGATTATATTCCACCCTCAAGTATGAATTCATCCATAACTACATTAGGGATTATTTCATAGGATTTTGGGTATGAACGCTCGAGGGATTTACCCCGTTCATGCTTACCGCACTGTTGCATTACTTAAATTTAAATTCTTCATATCAATTTGGCCTGCAGATTTTTGAACCCCACTTTGCGGGTCGGTCGCGAGCGGCAATGCCCTAAACGCTTGTTATACCGGTGTGAAAGTAATTATAGTCCGGCGGGAGCCATAGTCCGGGCTCCATAGGTGATAACGGAATAAAGGTGAACCTATGTGCGATGAGAGTCAAACTGACTTGAGAGTATTCTTTACAGTTGTATGTGAATTATGATTCCGGCGGACATTGGCAATCTACACGGAAGCGCAGATCCAGATCGGAATCCAGAATTCTCGTATCACAGTTTGCGGGTTCTTACACGGGCCAGATCCAGATCTGCAACGAGTACATGGTGTGTACACGTTGGTTAGTGCGCTGCACCCTTTTCTTTAAGCGGTACTTTTAGGTACGCTAAAGTGTTCCTCGTAAACCAAGGTACGGTAGCATAGGTACACTTTACGCTTACGAAAGGGTCGCCCCGTACTTTCGCACTCCAATGCGCCGGTCGGTTCATAAACGGTTCTCACTGCCGTTGATATATCTCGGGGAAAAAGGATAGATCTGGATCTGCAGTGCCGTGTAGATTGCCCCAATGCCCGGTGGTGTCATCATATTGACCATGTGTACGCATGATCGTTCCCTTTTTCGCGAAAAAAAGGGTAGGTGTATTTTGAAAATTATGTTCGCGAACATTTTATGTTGCGATTTTGAAAAAAAAGGGTCCTTTTAGTACGATTTGTGTACTCGATTATTTGGAAAAAGGGTATTTTTGTGAACACGAAAAAATGTGAAATACTAGAAATCTTACCAATCTCACTGAATTAATCCAGTATTCATTTTGTCATGTTTTGTCCCAAAATATTGAAAACTCCCTGGGACAACACTCCTCTGGAAAGTTCATGGTCGGATCCCGGCTGTTACATTTCACGTTAAAGCCATAAACAGGGGTTCCCCAGTAGAGAAACGCTGATTCCATTGTTCTTTTTAACAAGCCGATAATATATGTGCGACGCCAGTCTGTGGAACCTTGACAAGCAGGGTACTCATGACTTCAAACATGGCGGGACCACAAAAGGCCAAGGGGCAACGTCGTCTCCAGTGCAAGAAATGCGCGAAATATTGAAACTGTCCTCCAGGAGTATGAATGTTTTTATACTTAAAGGGCCTGAATCCTCCTTCGTGATGTAATTTCGCTGTATAGAAACATCATGAAACAGGAGCTAACTGTTGTTTGTGCGCAATGCAAGGGGGAAACGCAAGCAAGGCATTTGGTGATTAACACCTTAATTGTTCACACACTGAAACAGTTATTGGGAAGTTAACTTTGATATTTTGAAATTGGGAAAATTCAATGTACTTTTTGGTTATTTGAATTCCTTACCCTTTCTGTTACATTTGTTTTCCTCAAATTATTAGGTCTAAAGATGGTATTAAAACGTTTAAAAAAGGACAATAGCGTTCATCTGTAAAAAAAACCATGTTTTTGTGTGTGTTCTTGAAATTTAAAAAGGGGGCGGTGATTTTGTAAAAGTGTTACTTGAAATGCAAAAAAAAAAGGGGTGTTTTAAAGTTCATTTGTACCCGTTTTCATGTAAAAAAGGGGTCAAATGCTAAGATTGTACTTGAAACCACGCGAAAAAGGGGGTGGTATTTTTTGAATTGGGGGAACGATCATGTGTTATGCCTTTCAATAGGAAGTGACACCACCTTACGTCGACACCGGTTTTAGACATGCCAAGGGATGCGTTGACCAATCGCGTACGCAGATACACATTTACAGACAATCAAAAGGTCCTATTGACCGGTAACCAGTTATACCACTGATAGCCATAACCTGGGCCTGATATAGCAGCATGAACAAACAAACAAAGGAACTCAAAGATGGCAAACATCGATACCAACACATGCTAATACTTCCAACTCATAGTGGGAGCGACTTAGTATTCTTAGCTTGGCCCCGTTGGCCAAACACCTTCGCCGTAAACCAAACAACTTTTGAACACGGAACACTTTCCAACTTGTCAAACAACTTACTGTGAGAAGTTACGGTTCTTTATCACCAACCATGACTACACTAGGTACGATTTTTCAGAAATTAGGCGCCACACAGGGATTCCACAAGGTATAAGAACCTTCCTTCAGTTCTGAACCTGATGTCGGCAGAAAAGACAGAGAGGAAAGCTTGCCTATGACACCCACAACGTCCATCCATCACCGACTCATCCAAAACACGAATAGCAAAATTTATGTTTTGCAAATGTAAAAAACCCGTACGGAAAGGAAACCAAGTAAACGCCTATTCTTACACATATCTATTTGAAAATCTCTCTTTGTGAAGAAATTTTGAATAGACAGCCCGCAAAATAGGCGTTCCGCGCCTAGATGTTTAATTGGCTCCCGCAATTAATAGGCCTCCTAGTTTCTTCAAAACTAACCGCCGAGGTATAAGACCCCGTCCTTCAACAAAAGCATTGTGTCCTTCTTTCATAAGCCTCGTATGCTTTTAAGAGGCAAGTGACAAAAATGCATTTAGGGAAGTAAGGGATATTTGCCCCCCCCCCCCATTTGGGGCCTTGTGCAGCAAGTTGATTTATCACAGTTACCCACTTTAAAAATGACGTCAGGTGTAGAATTGTAACTGATCCATTGCTTTCATTCAAAGGTTTCAACCCAAACATCGATTTACTTTGCTTAAATAAATGAATCATAAATGTCGTTTGGAAATAATGCATATATGCAAGAGGATATTAACTTACACCTATAGGTCTATGGGAGATGTACTGCCAAAAACAAATTTGTCTACATTTGCATTTATGGTTTGTAGAACGATCAACCGAACAATGTTTCGAAACGCAGTAGAAAGAAAACTAGAGGGCCCTATATTTTCACGCAAATACCGCTTACCCGCTGGTTGTGGTGGGTATGTGTACGCATGACCTTATGACCTCTGAGTTCGAGATTGGCCCAGGCACTAAAAGGGATCATGGGCTATCAGTGTGCCCAGTGGGGGCTTTAGGGCCTTTGCAGTTACGGTGTTAGGTGCGCCATATTATGTATTTCACATATTGCCTAATGTAGCTCGTGACCTTTGACCTCTGGGGTCGAGATTGCCCAAAGGCACTAGAGGGGCATGGGCTACATGGTAACCAAGTGGGGGCTCTAGTCGCCTCTGTATTTTTGGAGCTAGCCCCTTACAACTTTGTGTTTGAATGTATTCACAAAATAATTGGCCTATATAGCCCGTGACCTTTGACGTCTGGGGTCGAGATTGGTCTGAGGCACTAGAGGGGTTCATGGGCTATCATTGTGGCAAGTCGGGGCTGTAGCACAATTGTATGTAGTTACGGATCTAGATGTCATAATAGGTTTTCACATTGGCCTATGTGCTCGTGACCTGTGACCTCTGGGGTCGAGAATTGTCCAAAGACACTAGAGGGGGTCTTGGCTATAATTGTGCCAAGTGGGGGCTCTAGGGCCTTTGTAGTTTTGGAGCTAGCCCGACCTCCTTACAACTTTGTGTGTTTAATACTAAGAAGATTAAAAGAATCACAAGGTAGCACAATATGCCCGCCGCTACGCAATGCGGGTATAATAACTAGTTCTGAACTTGCCCTGCCTGTTTAAGAATGAAAAAAATGCCCTTGGATTTTTTTCTATCGTATTTACTATCAATTTTTATTACAAGGAGGAGGCGTTTTTATGCTTATTCATTCAGTAATGACAAACAAAGCTCGGTTCCCAAAAATGAATGCGCACTTTCTTGATGTCCTCGTGCCTCTTTAATCATTCGACATATAGCACGGACTTAGTTTTGAGTTCTTTTTACTACTTGATAGCACAAGTGGGGTTTCTCAATAACTGTTTTCGTAAGACTTTAAATCTGATTTCATATCTTTGCTAAAACAAGTTTGAAAAAATGGGAACGATCTCTGATACCCTTCAATTCTTTAATTTTTTCCCAAGGTAATAATTTTTGCATTTTAAAAAAAAAAATCAGACGAAGCCATACGTTAGACGTTTCCATAAAACTTTGTGATTAAAATACAAAATTTGACTTTTACCCATTCTTATCTACTTTTATCTATAAATGTTTATTACAACAGTCGCATGCATCCATTTCTTCTTCGAACTTCTAATTATTTTGCGAGACTACACTAAGGAACTGAATATTTTAAGGTTGGCATACACCGAAAAATGGCGATATGAACCACGAAACGATGGAGGTTAATAAACTGATAAACTTATTGGCAACAATACTGCATCGAGCGTTTAGTCAACATTTTTGGTAGGATACAATCGCCATTCACACGTACAAATATGTAGTAGTCAAGGCCAGTCCATAGCACCACTTTGACCAAGCAATCCAAATTCGCTTGAAGAAAAGGACAAAAAGTCTTATCCACCAGCGCAGTTTTTTTGACGTTTTCGAAGATAGTCCACAAATGCCGGGCGTTTGTTGGACCTAGCAGAACTGGACGTTTGTGATGGAAAACTTCAGTCAATATTAAATGAGGACGAGAATATGGAATTTATGACTACATCTACTTCTGAATTTGGCCAGGCTTGGTTGTGGTCTTGGGTTAAAAAGGGATGGAGTTTGATACGTACTCCGACAAAAACAGCAAACAACACAGTCCCAAAAATTGGCATATTTTAGCATTTTTAGGTAAATCAATCAACATATTGGGTAAATTGAACATTCGAAGATTTCTCTGAAGAAGTCGGCACATGTCTTCTTCATCCATGCAAACTCTTTGCCCCCTGAGATTCCTTCACCTGTGTTCAACGACGTAGAATGAGTTGCCTGAATTGGCTATGAACAGCCCAAAAGTAGCTGGTTGGACTTTTGGACTAATTGCTGCAACTTTCTATGGTAGTGACTGACCTCACCCATCTAGAGGGCTCTTCGTCATTTTTTGCAGACCCAACGTTTACAGAACCATTCAAAATGGAAATCCTCAACTCGAATTCATCCTTACGCTCTGTGCCCAACAGAACAACGAGGCACCAATGATGCAATTCACTCTTACTGAAAATAGTTGAATCTGCCCCAAACTGTAGCAAACTTGAACCAGCTAGTTTGATGTTTGTGTAGAGGAAGGTTTAAAGCCTCGTAGATTTTTCTGGCGTCCCTTCCAAATTAGCTCAACAAATAGTTGTGCTTGTAAAAAGAACACGACAAACTCACAATATTGGTATCTGTGTGGCAGAAGGTAAAGGTACTGGTATTCAGCTGTCATAGTGCTATCCGCGTATGTGAGATGGTGGAATTCTCTGTGGGTATGAGATTCGTGTACTTTCTGACATTTGAAGAAAATTCAAGACTTTTGTCTTGATCTTCAATATGGGGAAACAAGTCACGAGTTCATGAAGGGCGGTTTTCAACATAGTATTACAAAATGCGAAAGGAGTCGTACAAATTGAAACAAATAACCTTTTGACAGCGTGTTCAGGCCACGACGTTTGAGAGAGAAACAGATTTTACTGTTTCTTCATGAATGTGCAAAAAAAGCATTAAGTCAATAGAGCCAACATTTTTGAGCTAGGGAAACTACGCGTCAGCAGAGCAGTTACTTGCCTGTACAAATTTAGCAATATATCATAGTAAGGACTTAGCGATATTTGTTTAAAGGAAGACAGAAATAGACTTCTATGGTTATATCGTTTGGCAGAAAAAGGCCTTTCGTTCCTGCTTAGAGAAAAAACTTCCTTTACGCTTCATCTGGCGATGAATATGATGAACGTTCAAAATAAATGTTTATCAATCATGATTCAGAAGACTCCTTGCTGGGCACCCGTTAGGTAGGCCAAATTACATGAGAAAGATGAAGCACGTCTGCAACAAGAAGAACGGGACAAACTCGAGATCGAGTCACGACAATAATTTCTCTGTGATGACTTCTATAATAGAATTTAGGGATCCAACATTGAAAAAGACATTCCTATCAAGATGAGAGTTTTCAGAGCACTTTGAGGAGCGCCGTCTTAGATGTTATCAGTGGATGAGTCGGTTTGGTTATTAAATGCGATCAACTGGGTACGATAGCAAAAACACTCTCGAATAAGTGTCAAAACAAAATGTCACTTCCTTCTAAATCGTTTGACCACACATATTAGGACATGGGTGAGGGATTTCTTTCATTTCTACGAAGACTTCAAAGAAGAAACATCTTTGAAAAGTAAAGTCGAATCATTTTTTTCAGTGCTTTACAAACGGTTTATACGATGTCACTGAATTGATGAAAAGTTGTCAATTCCAGGAGTGGGGCCCGGGGAATTGAAAAAATAATTCGAATGTTTGAACAGGTTTTCCGAGGGCATAGTTAATCGCTTTGGATAATGGTCAAAACGGATGGATAGGGTCGAAGCACATTATCACGTGAATGAAACACGTATTTATAATCTTGGCAGAGAAAAACTGGACAGTTCACGAAAAAAATATGCCCGGGAATACTGGGGCCACTCGCAGGACTTCTGAATTATGTTCAGACTTAGTAAGCTGGCTATTGCGATATGTTCTATAATGTAAGTCAATCGCTCTTGCAAACATCAACAGTTAACGTAGGTGCGAGAAGCATTTATTGCCCAAATCGTGATATATTCAGGGTAACAACCGCAAGCGAGGTGACTACCTCTAGCACGTAAATCGATCTCTTTGAAGCTAACATTTCCAAGGGGCCCTTAACTTTCGTGAGTTGGCGATTTATTGCACAGAGAATGTTACCTGTATTTCGTTCAACTAGCAATATGCTATTGCACTCTCGGCATTATACGATGTTGCCATAACGCTTGTTCGGATAATTTACGTGGAATACATTCAAATCAAAACTTGAATCAGAGTTTAAGGACGATTAATCGATTTGGTAGAAGAGGTTTATTCCGGTAATGATTGAAACAGGCATACAGGAGTTGCATTGAGTTACCGAAGTTTAAAGGGGCGTGCTGAAGACTTAAGGGAGTTGTTAAAAAACATAGCATACCAGCGAGGAGAAGGAGATACCTAGAGCCATAGACATTATGGAAAAAAATAAACTATGCCCCCGATGCACAAGAGGGATTGACGTAGGTCAGGCACATGAAGCAGTACAGACATTCACAAGTCTTGAAAAGGAACGTTCAGAGGACGAATGGAATATTATTTCTCCTTTGGCCAGATGTCACGAACTCGTAAACTTATTGCGAACAATAATAGATGAAGATTTCGGACCCTTATTGACGCCGTTGAAGAACAGGGCAGAAACAGCAAGTAAACGAATCGACGTATCCGATCTAATAGGTTATTAAAACGATATATGGAACCTCTCGTACGTGTGTAAAGGGGTCAAATGGAGCTAAACAACTTTTAAACGTATTTGCAGAATAGGAGTCGGGCCATGTCCATGGAATTGAAAAATGGATGTAGAGTAGTATTATGTATCCACGTGTTTGTAATCAACAATTTCACAGTCTGAAAAGAACTCTATAGCAAAGTAGCACCGGGGGAGAGACCAAGGAAATGATATTGAATGCATTGAATCATGGCGTCTACACGTTACACTCATTTGTGCCACGTCACTTTTTCATATGAACGAGGTGATTCAATTGCAAAAAATGTCCTTCAAGAACTTAAGCGATACAGAAGTAGAGCTTTGCTCATGGTTTCTTCCCAAGCAAAGTTCTGAACGTTCTGATGATATGATACGATGCTATCACGAGTTCCCGTATCCCGATCTCCACAGATTTATAGCCTTTGTGACTCAGTCAATGAATAAAGAGGTCTTTGTTCAGGGTTTATATCATTTATGTCTTACATTTGACTTCACTTCACTGATTCCATGAAAGAGCAAGAAAACCTTCCAACACCTCGGAAATCAGAGATGACGGCTTCAAAAATGTACATAATGTGGAAAATTCACTTGAAAAGGCTATAGAAGAGTTCCATTTCCCTCATTTTTTTCATTCAAGGCAACTCCTTTACTCGAATCGTTTCTCTTAACAGTGATCCGGCATACAGAAAATGATTAAAGATTTAGAGGGCTTGCTTTTAGCTTTGTCCACGAGATGTACCGCGTACAAGAACTTGAGAGATTTATACACAAGCCCTGAGAGAAGTACAGGATTTACAGGGTCGACTGTTTTACTTTAGGTGAACGCTTCACAGCTTTTCATTTACAAAGAGGCCTCAAGCAAAACCGATTCATTTCGGGGGACAAACCGCTGTGTCTCAGAGCACTTTAGCAATTGCCCAAAACCGTTCATCGTGGTAAAGTATTTTGTGGCAGAACTGAGAAGGGATAAAAAGGCAGTTCCAGTTTTCTTGCAATGAATCGAAACACAACTGGCACCTTACCGGAAGCTAATCAGATCGTATTTTGCCATGGTAGGTTACTCTTGGGAAAGATTCCCTACTTTTGAGATGTTGTGCTAACATCATCAACCAGTAATCTCAAGGGCAAATAATACATGCTTGTAAACGTAGACTTACTTCCAGACCGACATAAAATAGAGTTGGTATAAAACGTAAAAAAGTATGCAAGAAGGTGAATCTAAAACATTTCTGTTTGGCATGGTATGTTTGCGGTAATAGTTTCATCATCAAGTCATTGATCAATTTTCTCCGAACTACACACACAAAATTGGCGACTTACGCAGAAGAATCAAAGACTATTTCTGTGTGGATCGCGGGATATATGACCTAGAAGTAGTAACTCTACACACCCATTGGCGTTGGTAATACCGAATATATAAACAATGTTGCTTTTTTCAAAACTATGTTTTGGTGTTTTCTACATTAACATGATGAGTGGTCCATAACAAAGAGACCCTCGTTCGACACCAATTAAAACACTGAACAACATCACAATTTAGGGTCATACAATCGATGCTGTGGCCAATTACTGATTTGTTATCTGTTTGATCACCTTTGTTTTTGAAGCAGTTGTAATTGGCATGGTGGTGTCAGGACTGCATTGTTTTAGAGTTCCAAGTCTAAAAATTCTTTCTGTGAAATAGCCAATACTCAAGGATGATAAACTAGAAAGGCATGTGGGGGGGTGCCAGTTTGTAGTTTATTCAACAAACACGTCTCAACTGGAAAGGCTTTGTAAACGCTTTGTTTTTAGCGAGGATAGGAATAGTTCGATACAAATTGTGTGCACATACCATCAAGGCACTTAATAGCAATGATTTTAGACTTTGAATGATGTGATATCACCTTGACAGAATATCGCAAATCCAATTACCGCCACCACCGAGTGGCAGAATGCTATTGGAAGAACATTTCCGGTCTTAAAAAAAGATTCTTTTCTCCTCATTCAAACCTTTTTGGCCATCTTGGCGCAAGAATTACGTTAAATGTCTGCAATCGATCTAAGTGTACAGGAAAATCTTATTCAAATGCTTGGCCAGACTACAAAGTGTTCGAAGAAACATTGTAAAAGGCACTATTGTGTTGCAAAAGAATTTTCTGCTTCGATCTAGCAGAAGTCGATTTCTTTTCTCTTCTCAATGAAATCTCAAGATGCAGGTTGCAGCCTTATTGAACATCATTCCTCTACAAAACTGCAGCCCAAATGATAGCAATAGCACGCGTGCAAGAATGGTGAAATGGGCCGACATTATCACCTCTGGTTGTTTTTCCTCGAAGTGACAGACCCTTGAGGACCTTTTCAATATTGTATCGTCGTCTGAGAGGTACTGAATTTAAAGAAATTGTTTCAATAGCCAAAAAAATTGAAAAAACAGCTACTTGATTACCAAGAAAAGTCGCATGATGACCTTCAAAATTTGAATGATTTGTCAGAAACACCATAGAAAGGTTTAAGATGAATAAAAGATGACAGAAGAATTAAAGACATTATGCGCTGACTCCCGATAACTTGCTGAAGATGGTACTCATTTTCATGCGCATGTTTCAATCCCACATTCCCTGTCATAATTATGGGGGCAACCGCTGCGGAAAAACCACTCTTTTCACGATACTGGCGAGTGTGTGCGAAATTCCATTTTTTCACATGTCTGTGCTGCAGGAGTACTGTAGAAGAGATCGTAACGTTTTGTTGACTATTTAAATGTGTAGCGGATGAAATATGGAGAAAGACGTCTGCATTCCTAGATGAAATAAACACAAGGTGATCACCTTGGCCGTTTGAATGAGATAATGTGCACCAACCGTTGCAGGGAAAACAGCTTCCTTACATTTAGGCATTTGTTGCTGCGTGTAATCCGTATCGTCTGGCGAAGAAAATACCATGTTTCGAGGTCTACATAATCGGAAGCCCCTGACGAGCAATCAAGCTTGTATACAGAGTGCCAACCCTCTCGGACACCAGATGGGACTATTGTGGGAACTTTGGTTTTTTGAGTAAAACTGATGAAGAAACATATATTAACGTATGCTTAAAGATCTTACAAATCCGGCATTGAGAAATTAGTTGGCTCATATCGCAAGGTTTCTACGAGAAGACAACTAACCTCGTATTGTGTAAGTTTGAGAGATTTCCGCATCGTTGTAAACAAACAATCTTTGTTTGTGGTTTAAAAATGCTTGAAGAAAAGGACTTGGTGGCGATAAGAAAACCTAATTTCCAGAAAAATTAAACATGCCTGCTCCAGGAGCATACTTCTCGCCTTATGTCCCTTGTTACCAGTCAGGGCGTTTGATCAGAGTGAATCTCGAAAACGATTCGCAAGGGAAATAGCAAGAAGTCTATCAAAATACATATCTATCTGAAGTAAATGAAATAACCGTCAACAAGTAGTAGAAATCGAACAAGATGATATCTTAATCGAATGGACTTAATACCCCCTGACGGCTAGAACAAAGCATGGAAAGAAAATGTGTTTCATTATCTAACTCAATTCTTCTAAATAGGATACCTGTTTTTTGTGGTGTAGGCAAGCCTGGATGTATAATCGCTATCAATGCAATTAATCAGGAGTAATCTGCAGAGGGCCTGACTCTATCGATCCATATTAAAAAGCTGGAGTCGCTTTTCATATGTGGTATCCTACCAGGGGTGGCTTCTTCGACGTTCAAATGTATAGTCCAATGCTTTTGAAAAAGCTGAAAATTGACAGGACACATGATCATAGAAATGTTTTACCTGTTGTTTCTAACTTGATGAAATAAGGAACTATCAGAGGTTTCCAGCTCCAATCCACTGAAAGTACTTCTTCAAGCAATTGGAACCATTGCAAGGCGGATTCCCGAAAGTAGCGGTGGTTGGTAGTTTTCAAAGTGGTTCCGCCTCGATCCAGTAAAATGAACAGGCAATACACCTTGCTCGCTCCTGAACAACGTCTAGCTGATTTGTCGCATACTTGTCAAATTGATAGAGGATAAAACGTTAGAAACTGTTATGAATATGATTAAAACTCGGTAATTACGACTGAATCTGAAAACGGCTAGCTCACGCTTATCACGAATATCAGAAGCTTCAAAAGCCATACATTTTTCAGGATATTATAGACTGCCGTTGAAAAATTTGGTAACTATGGAAGCTGTAAAGGCATATGGCGAACCATGGCTGATAGTTTAAAGGGCCTCCTTAGAATTTTGGAGGGCTAAAAATGGAAATGGACAACATCATAAATTCTTTGGTCAGTAAATTGACATTGTAGTACCGAGGCCAATTTACGTCCAGAATATTAAATTTGATAGGCGACACTAAGAAATGAACAAACATGTCCAGTCACCACTGATTGTTGAAATAGTGGGAGATTCGGCTCTCAATATTCTGACAAACTTTACGTAATATAAGAACAGTAAAATCTATGGGAGCAGGTTTTGGAGAATGACGTAGAGTCAGAGGGTACAAATACAGGATTCTCAGTGAATCCATCCCTGCATGGAACGTGGAGTAGTGTTGATTTTGAAAGATCTCGATAATATATACAGTAGTCTGTACGACATGTTAAAATCAAAACTACATTTGTGGAAAGAACGAAATTGTCGAATTGCCTTTGGGGTTTGGGGCCGTACAGCACCCTATGTGTCCAGTACATAAACGATTCAGATGTGGTTTGTGGCTTATCGATCAACAACAAGTTGACTACTCCGATCCTCCATTCTTGAATAGATTTTAACAAACAAATAGCACTTACTTACTTCTTTCGAGAGACATCTTGAATCAAATGGCAACTAGATGCGATTGTTCACTGATTAAATGGATTGAAAGCATATCACGATTGTGAAGGATTACAAGTTTAAACCACTGATATGTTCTGGGACTTTCTGGTGACACATTTGCCTTCTTTAGTGTACCTTCACTGCAGGCAATGCAAAACAGAATACTCTGATTCGAGGAAAAGTCAACTGGTGCAAGACACACCTCCTGAAGTAGCATTCCTGGATGCCATCCTGCGCGCATCCATCGACACTTACAAACGTCAAACCGGAAGATGTGAACAGGTACAAGACATATATTTCTTTAACCATTTATGAAGGTTTGGAATATTTTTTGCACATCATTTTGAAGGGAAAATAGACTGGAGATTGTACTTGCCGGGCGAAGATAAAGAATGCTGCTCAAAACTTATTATCTACCAACCCACAGCAACAGATACACTGATGTATTGGGGAATGCATAACCGCGGCAGAGTTACGATACAGGTCGAAAAACTATCAGTTTGAAACAGAACGTCATCATCATCAAGAATACGTCATTTTTCTGTTTAAAGAATCAAAGCGCAGCATTACTATCCTGACATGCAGATTTCCGTTGATGCTGAAAACATTTTGTTAACAAGGTGTAATCTGATCAAGCCTCTCGATGACTCTATGAAATCAGGTGCTAGATGGAAGCAACACGCGTGCATAATAATGCTGTCGACGAGTGGCAAAACTGTAAAAATTCGTTGGAATATCAATATGGCAATTCAATTTCCTCTGTGCGGTTGGAATCAATTCACACTGGGGCGTTAGAAAGCATTCACCCAAAATCTGAGATTTTTAAGAAGGATGTTTCATATCTTCCTTTCTGACGATACTATTGTGCTAAAACATATCTTATATAAACAGCTCTTCCGGTGTTTTAGTTGTCTAATTATCTTACTCCAAAGTGTAGAAACATCCGTTCAAATTGTCTAGGAGCATAATGATTCTCCAACTTTCATTATGTGGCTCAGTGGGGGCAGATTAATTAGATACTAGAAGCGCATTTTGATCAAGACCGGTGTATTATACCTACAGAAAGAATTGTTGGCAAGCAAAATGTTGCGTTTGCGATAAACAACTTTCTCTCAGTGTCTCAACTATTGAATAAGCCATGTTGGAGTCACAATAAGAACATGTGTCTGCCTAACCCCTTACTAAAATAGTCTTCTTCTTGGAAAAAGATGCGCCTGGAAGTGGCTCCAATGGCCTCTATATTTCCAAAGAAAGGTTCTTTGTCCGCGGATGATCGTTTGCGTTTGCGAGGACAATTGTGCGTTCACGCAAGATACATATTTTATATTAATCACAAGCTTTGCCGACCCTAGAGGTGTGAATCCTGTGATGTCGACAGTCACTACTTGAATTCAAATTTCCATTTTTTAAAGTGTTCTATTGAAAAGTTGAAGCAACCTCAAATTGCTGATGGAAAAGTTCTGCACTTCCATCATGTATCGCTGGATGCTTACTTACTTTGATAAGTTATCAACCAACTACACAAATGATTCGGAAGATTCCCTCATTCTTGACGAGGATTACTAGAATATCATAGAAACGATATTTCGATGGATGTTTGCAACCTTTTTCAGTTGAACGGTGCACCACGAAGGCCCGAAACATTCGATTAAAAGGCAGCCATTCTAAGACTTTTGAAACCTTGAAACCGCTGGAATGTACAAGTCGTCTATCATAGATACAGCTGAGGTGGATAGCGTCCCATTCCACATACTTATACGTGTTAAAAGTAGTCAACTTTCAGCCAAACTTCACTTATCGCTAATATGGACCAAATTAGTCACGAATGATGTTCTCATAGTAATGCAGAAATGCATCTGAGCAGGTCACTTGCTAACCTATTTCTGACATTGCAGATGTGGGGGAAAATCTGCAAACAAGCCTTGCAAAGGCAGATTAGTGCTCCCAACACACCTACGATAGAAGATAGAGCTGAAATGGTAAGTATGAAAAGGAAGGAATAAAATACAAAGAATTGATTGATGAAGAAGTCTGTTCACTGTCAGTACGAATGAGACCGAAGACCAGTTCGAAGTCGGTGATAAGAAATCGACGAAACGTCTACGGTGAGTGATGATGCTTCTTTTGACGGATCATTTGGTGTCCAAACTTTGCAAGTCCCAATATGCTGTCGGAGAACAATTGAGCGGTTAGGTGATTAAGAATATGTCTCCCAAAAAGTCACTATTTAGTACTTTTGTTGGCAGGTCGTGTTAGCAAGCGGATTCGGACTTTTATATGTTTCTCTGCTATTGGTTGCCGAACTTTTGCATCTCTCGTAGCCATCCAGTTCAGTGTCCATATCAAGTATATCAAAAACTAGCTGAACTTGGTATTCGAAGACGAAAAACCACTACAGGATGATCTATCTTTTGAGTACACTTCTCTGTGAAGTCCAGGATTTGATTCGAAACGAGAAAAGAGTTGTGTCGTATAAAGCATAAAATTAGAAAATTTCTTTGCATGTATTTTAATATATGTTTGACCTCGGACTAGATACGAACTCTGTCTTCCCTTCTTCCTCGAATTTTCTAGAATCACTGTTTACAACATCGGCGAACTAAGTAAAGGTTCTCCGTTCGGTCTACTTAATATAATACAAAATTCTCCCTCCGCGAAGATGTGCTGACCAGCCAATACATTAGCGACAGTAACGTATTTGACAAAGAACGCGTTCCAAATGTTCCGCATATAGATGAACTTTTCTACAGGAGTCTGATGTTAATAGCCATCTGGCTGGAGCTTGCTGTGATATATTTCAGGATGTGGCTTTTCAATTATGTACTTGGCGATTTCAAATCACTGCAATAGCTTCAAAGGTAGACGTTTGAGCAGATACTACAATTAACCTCTAAGGCTGTAAAATCATTCAAAAACCCATGTGTTCTCTTCAATGTGTACTTGCTAGGGGTCCCTAGGCCTTTATGAAGCAGTAATTCGAATTTCTTAGTGCCACACATATCAGGAATACGACCAAGAGGAAAATACTTCGAAATTGGCCATAAACATCAATGCGCTGCTAACGACAAGATAAACCACCTGTACAGATAGCTTTTAAAAACTCTGAAAAGACTCGCATGGTTTTTTTTATGAGTTAAAGAGAAAAGTGCACCCTTATTCTGGTCCCCATGACTTCCCTCAGATTAACTGGAAGATCACTTCTGTTCTGTCGAAAGCAACTCGTTATAATCCAAATGATTAATTTGAACACATTCTAAGGCCATCCAGCTCCTTGTAACTTGTGCAATCAGAGAAGGGCATGAAGGATATTAGTGATTTTATCAGAACAGCCGAGAATAGTGTTAGTCATCGCCTGCCTTGCTAGCAGCTGTAACAGAAACATTCGTACTGGATTAGAACTACGTCTGAACTAAACTAACAGCTTCAAGATAGAACAGCTGCTAAGTGGTTACTGTAGCAAAACGGTTTGATTGCAGGCCCATCTAGACATTTCCTCCTAGAGCGCCTTCTTGGCATATCTGATTTTCATGGAATTTTGGGCAGATATCAGAAACACGCCGCAGAACCATTTGCCTTACAATATCGGTTTAAGTCCATCTGCTCAATATATGCCTCATAGTGACGTTACAAATATTATTCGCTCTTTTTTCTTACATGCCTGACCCATCCCACTGATTTGAACAACGTCTACCTTCCAGGAAAAAAAAACTGGGTCAACTGATTCAGTATTAAACAAGCTCGCATAAAATCGGCTGTTGTTATGGTTAGGAATGTGTATGTGTCTTATAACGTGCAAAAGTCAAGAACAGCTTGCCCTGTTCAGTCTGCGAAATAAATGAAACAGAAAAAATATAAAGACTAGCACTTCTTCAAAAAGACGTAAGCGAAAAAAGGGCATGATGTGGACGGGTAACAATAGATGCGAAGAGCGAACCGGACTCGAGAACGACTGACGTGTTCGAGCACTAACACCTTTGTAGCCTACAAAGTCTTGACTTTTAACTCACCTTTCCTGTTGCGAGCCTTTCCTGTACTCTAAGTACGAGAGCAATCCAGTCTATTTTAATGTGAGAATGAGATACACGACAGTCAGAGCGTAAACCTAGTGTACCAATCAAAGTGGATTCTTAACCTTCTTGACATTTTAGACCAAGATTGGATGCTACTAAAGATGTGGTCGTATTGACTACCACGAAGTACTTTCTTATGTCATGAGATAATACAAAATCTCGCCCCATTTAGTATCTAAACCCGCACCACATCACTTTGGAAAGAAGAGATGAATTTTGAGAAGGATTTTCTGACTCTATTAGACCAAGGAGCTAATTTACTGCATTCTACAGGAAGGTAAGAGACCTGTCCTTGAAGAACAGTATAAAACGGTTAGCTAACTGTGCCGAATGGCAACTGGAAGAGTTAAATTATGGAAGTAAAGACAATGTGTCCCACAACGTATTTTCGAAACAGCGAGCACCATCATTCAGGACTTTCCGACAAGTTTTGTCAGCCAAAGGAACGAAGGTATATCGAATTTCCCCTTTTACGCATATTCCGTTCTAAGAGGAGCTTCACTGAAATACGTGAGGTACTTTACCAGATCTGTCACTTGGAATGCCCTAATTGCTAAAAGGTTGAGTCAAAGAACACGCGAAAAAGGCTAAAGAATTCTTATTCAGGATTTTTTAATTAAGGAACAGACGATTTTCACAAAGAACGAAGAGTCGTTCAGTCCAGTTCACGCAGTTCATCACTTTTTCAAAATGCATGAATGAAGTCGAATGGTTGAACGTTTTAACGGGCTCAGATCCTAAATTTGAAACAATGACGGAAATCACCCTCTTTCTTATGTCTTTTTAGATACTAAGGATCAGAGTTGTCCTTTGCAAAAATGATTTGGCGTTAAAAGAAAAGCAAAATGATTTCTATAAACAATGGCAATTGCTATGTAGGATCCTCCAGCCTCAGTTGTCTTATCAAGGGATCAGGAATTGCAGGAATACATACTTACTGATCTCACAGAGCTTTCAGATGAATTATCAGTTTCCGAATGGTCAGAATGATTTGCTTGTTACGCATGACGTTGGTTACAGAGTACGGCGAGGGATGCATTCATATCGTACAGCACTGTTTAACAGAAATTGAGAGAGATTTGGCTCTCAAATTAATTCTCAGCAAAGGCCGTTTTAACATATGCGCACTATACTAAACAGTTTCAACTACTCAGATGAACTCTTTCACGCGTGCTCAAAAAACACTAGTAGAGGGTAGAGAATTTAAGCAAACAAGCAGCCAATCCCAAATGAATTACAGACGTCGATATGGAAATGCAAGAGCAGCGAAAATCGTTTGCCCAAGATCTCTTGGACTGCTGGAAAATAATTTGGTTCTCCTCAGAAGATGCGTGCAAAACCTGGAAAATCCTTGAAAAAATATATTCAACATTGGTCTAACAGTTCCCGGATCTGTTCCAACGATCTCCTGACCCAAAACCCCAAGGTAGTGTTTTAAATTGAAAACATTGTAGTCTAATTTATACGAAATATTATGAAGATATTCTTGTTGAAACAGTAGTCTGTTCACTACATGATGACTTCAGGAAAGCAATGAATCCAGGCGTGAGAATATCTTTCCACTCAACTGAATTTTTTCGATCTTCAAGCATTGGAGGCGATGATGCTGCCTCCGGACGCCTTTATATTCAGTTGCCTCGAAAGATTCCAATGTTGATCTAAATAGCGCACTTTAGAGAGAATAAAAAGATCCGCTTGCAACTACAATCAATTGCCCGAATCTGACTAGGTGACATGATGGAACCAAAGTTTGCCAAGTTGTGAAGTTCTGAATTCATCGAAAAAACTTAAGGTATGCATATCTGATTATCTACCTATCTATCCCGAACATCCCTGGAGGACAATATGACGGCAAAAAGGAGTAGGCGTTATGCACCTAACAAGGCAGGGGTTCCGTTCGTCCGATATCTAGAGATATATATATATATATATATGAGAGAGAGAGAGAGAGAGAGAGAGAGAGAGAGAGATAGAGGAGAGAGAGAGGAGAGGGGAGAGAGAGAGAATATATATATAAATAATCTATATATATATCTATCTAATAATATAGATTAATCTATATATCTTAGTATATATATATTATATTATATAAATATATATATTATATAAAAGGCTCAAATTTGAGTTGACTTTTAGGCATTTAAATGGAAAAAGTACGTAGATGACCCCATTTTTTATTTCAAAAATTTTGAAGATCAACATCGGGACCGCCAACAGAATTGAGAAATTACAAAGTCTATCTAGGCTAGCGGGCAGATCTCATAGCGTTTACAAAGGTGGCACACCATTTAACCAGTACATAATTTTGCTTAAAATAATGTCTAAAATTAGCAAATCAGTTTACGCGTGTTCTCACTTCTAGTATGTGCACATTTTTTGAAAAATGAATAAATGTAATTTCCGTTCCCTGAATATCAGTGACCAAGGGATGTCCAACACTCTAGCAAATAATGGTGCTTTTGATAAGTAAATCCGGGTTAGGAATAGGACAACGGACTTCAGATTCTTTGGGACTGCAAAGCTATTGTTATTGTCCAGACAGTTAAAAGCTTTTGAATTGTTTCACCGCCCGATTTAGATTGCCTGCAGCCTATTCACGAGAAAATAAACACTCAAACTTCTGATGAGTTCAATAACTTGATCGTATATTTATCGTTTATTCAAGAAGGAAACGAAGATGTGCAAAAATCATGAAAGAAATTTTGATTGGCAAGCTATGACCTAACATCTTGGTGCAGAAACCAATCCCCATAATTAATCATATTAGGCCTAATATAGGACATCGTCTCTTCAATTAAAACTTTCTTCGGCACCGTTCACCTGATTAAAATAGGGTGATGATTTTCGATTATGCTATGGACGCAATAAATTGCATAAACTGGGGTTACGGGCAAGTTACGGGGTTGGTTCTGCACCCAAAAGGTGTTAGGTCACAGTTGCCAAAAATTGATTTCATTAGCTGTGTTCACCTTCGTTTCCCTTCAAATAAATGATGAAATATATGGCCAAAGTTAATTGAGCACATAGTAGAACCTCTAACTTTCTTCGTGAAAGAGGTTATTTGGGTTCCAGTCATGAAAAATAGATAATCTAAATTGGGGTGATGGTATAAACACATGCAATATGTTCAGTTGCATGCATACTAGAAGTGGAAACACACGAAGAAACTGATTGTAACCCCCCCCAAAAAAAACATGAAAACAAATTTTTTTTGTGTTAGCATACTTCTAAATTGTGTGTGGTGGGTGTGTGTGGGGTGTGATGGGTGGTGGTGTGTGTGTCTGTGTGGTGCGTGTGCTTTGTGTGTGTGGGTTGTGTGGGTGAGGGTGTCGTTTATTTACTACTTAACAATGAAGCTCCTACGGTATTTTTCGTTGTTGGGCCCATTTAAAGAGATGCCAACCTTAGTTTACTCCCTTTATATTTTGGTACTATCCCGTAAGATCACCTAAGCATGCACGTTTAATATCATGATCGAGGTTTACACTACCTTAAGCTCAGTGGTTTTTTTTTTCATTTCAATAAAACAGAACCGATTGGACACTACAAACAAAGCCAGAAATCAACACAAATGCTGATCGTCAATCGTCCAAACGTCAGGTAAAGAAAAGAAGGGCGAAGTTCATCTTCCGTGACCTAATACACCTGGTAAGTGTCTATTCATTAATTAACACACTGGCCTGCTCAGAGCTACATTTGTTTTTTATCTTGGGCAAATACTACATTTTTAATTTTTTATATGCTGATACTAATACCAAACTTGAATAAAAATAATATAAAAAAAGTAATGTAACATTTTTTGACTTAAAATTTCTAATATTCTTGCCTCAGAGTTTCCTCAAAATCTGAGAGAAAATGTGATGATTTTGATTGCCCATGAAAGATGCGTGGCGCTTTCAAAATCTAGCAACAATTTAAATTTCTTTGGTTTTTTACTACTTTTAAAACGCCTGATATTACATGGTTGGATGAATAACAGGGCGGCACTACGGGAGCTTGTTGGGGGAGTCAATCCAAAAAAAAATTCCTTGCCCCCTTGTCCAAACATATGGGTAACTGTCAAAGTAGTCAAGCCCATACAATAACAACACATTTTGTTGAAGAGTGCCCCAATTTTTCAAAATTTTGAGATTTTGCACAGTTGCATTGCCATGTATACTAACTCGTGTGCGTATGTCCTGCGAATAGCCCTTTCTCACCACCGGTTCCAAGACAGCCCTTTTGACAAATTGTCCCTCATGCATGACTAGTATGCACGTAGATTTTACGACTCAAGTTTCGCGAACGGACCCCTTGGAGTAAAATCTACCATAAGGAAAAGCTCTACATGTCAATATGATTGTATAATCGTAACCATATATTCAGTGTGCTGCTTGAAAGGACCTTCCCAAATTGAAATAGCCCATGTACTGTCTACACTCATCCATTAGTGTTTGTTCCGTTGGTTCAGGCAAAATGTTTGGAGTGGCAATAGTTCACAATGGACGAACATAACTTTTGACGTTTCCAGCTCCGCCGTAAATTACAATCGGGGATCCCGATCGCTTCTTGTATGACAAAATCGCTTTCTGTATACGCACTTTTGAGCATTAACCATTCGCAGGTATATTTACTAGACAATTTTCCCACAACTGTGCAAAATCCTCCAAAATGTGCTTGATTTGCTTTTATATAACAATATTATTTGGTTCAGATGGAAGAAGTTTACATTCATGGTCGATGGATCGGCTGATGTAAACCTCCCAAGGAAGTTTAACACGTTTGTTCAACTCAGTCCTTCAGCATTTTTATTCTAATCCAAAAAGCTGTTATGTTGTGTAAAGACCCACACATTTCTGGTTCTCATGTATCCCTTAATATATATGTCGTATAACGTGCAATAAAGCCGTATCTGCATTTTTTACTTGTCAGAATGTTTGTTTTAATGTCCCTTCCGTCCCTTTTCCTTCATAACAAATGTAACTTGATGGGAGACTGGCACTATAGCTGAATTGTGGTTGTAAACCCTGTAATTTACTAAAGTCACGAAAAAAACGGGGGGAGTGTGGGTTTACCGGAATGTAAATTGCAAGTTCTCCCGACATGAATTGTTTTCAGAGAATTTTAATATCAGGGTTTTGTTTTACTTTATTGGGCAATACATGCCGGAGAAAACGATTAAAGATAGGTATCTTTAAGATGTTTTATTAAATTTTTTTTCGTTGTTTTGTAATTATGTTTTCATTGCCGGTGTCACATATTTGAGTCGCTGCAATTTAGTTATGTAATTATGATGTCTCTGTATTGATGTTTTGTATATAGAATTGGTCTCTTTCAATTAGGATGTCAGGATAAATCTTTTTTAGGGTGTTTTTACATAAAGGAATTTTTTTTACTGATGTACCTCAGAGTTTTTGGATGTTTTTCACATTATATTTGGACGTTTACCTGCACTTTTTTATTTATCAGTAACATGTTGTTTGTCAGTTTTTGTAATTATTGATCCTCGTTTATTTTAGGTGTAATAAAATGACACCGACGCATTATACAGAATGAAATGGAATTTGTATGATGTGGTCTGATTTTTACCTGTCCCGCATTATAGGATAATAGTTCCAGAAGTGTAGATCTGCTAAATATGCTCATATCTCGCATATTTTCTTCCACTGCATGCATGGGCTATTGATGCCTAATTTAATATTTCTTGTTTATGTATTTGTTTGCAACGGAATGTTTTAAAGATTGTATCCATCCCTAACTTTATATTCATTGTAATACCTTGAAGCATTGTTATTCGTAATTTTATATTTTTTTTATTTTTTTTATTTTTTTTATTTTTTTTATTTTTTTTCCCTCCCCTTTCTCTCTCTCAAAGTATAACCTAGCATTGTTTGAATTGGATAAAAGGTCGCTTTGAAAAAACTGCAATAACAATGCAACAACACTGATCGGGGAACAAGTGTTAAATATTATTACTTACAGTTTTTTAATTGTTTTTTCCGTGGTCTTCTAGTGATGTTATGTTTTTGTTACTGGCGGTTGGCATACATTTTGGGATCTATACAGTTTGTGTTTGTATAGTAGGTTATGATTCTGTCTGTATTGGAATGTTATATAATTTATTTGGTCTTTTAAGGGAGAATATTGAGGCTATTTTTGTTTTATGGGGTTGTACATGCAGGAATTATATTGGCTGTAGTTTGCTTAAGTGTTAAATGTATTTTTAATCTTTGGACATTTTGCTGCACTTTTTATCATAACATGTCTTAAGACTTTTATAGGTTGGTTTGATACGCGGTTTATCTGGTGTGTATTAAAAGCACGCCGATTCTCTAAGCCTTGATCTGAGCCTTAAATGGGCCTTGAACTGATCCACTCAAACTCACAACATCGTACAATGATGAGAGGAAAAAAAACACGCATAGGTTGATTGTGTCAGGATAATGTTTAAAGATATTCTCTCGCTCACGCTCGCTCTCCATAATGTGGAATCCTGCTGAATAGTCAAGAGACACGAGGCCATTTCCAGGAAAAAACGCCCACACCGGATTTGTGTGCATATTTATAATTCTTTGGGCCAATTTTTTTTAACACAAAGAGCGAATAAAGCCTAAACGAAACGAGGGGGGGGTTTCCCCTGTAAAAAGATGATTTTAGTAATTTCTTCTTTCTGCGTACACGATAGAAAATTCAAGCATGCTCCTCTAAGAGCAAGTTCAGCACTTATGGTTTTTCGGGTTCACTTGTCCGTCAAGTAACTCTCGGAACGTTCTCGTTAAGTGTCCACAACCAACTTCAAACCAATCAAGATTGAGACTTTTGCATCTTATAATCTCCTCGTGTCCCTTTAGTAAGGCAACAATAGGCGAGGGGAGCATAAGCGGTGTTCGTAAGCTGTGTAAAACAATACACTTTGATGCATCCTTTTATTACCGGAAAAGGCTTGGTATTCCTCCAGTTTTGTTTAAATTAATTCTAAGCAGTGGATATACAAGTGGTTTAGTAATAACAGCTCAAGATCATTGGGGCAATCGCCAAAGTTGACAACAAGGTTAAGCCATACATCGGTTGTCAGAATCCTCGTGACCATTGGTTTGTACGGGGATAAAAGTCAGAGTCATAGAGGTATCAGTAGGCATTGATAAAACCGGTATATCAAATCTGGCTAGGCCTTATCAAATTGCCCAAATCTCAAAAATTACCCTTGATTAGGTAGCAGGAGTGTTTATAGTTAAGAAGGTCCATGGTCTTTGAGGCTTACTGTTACAAACTGTTAAAAAATGTTGCTTTGCTAAAAACATATACTCACAATGATCTCATATAAGTGAATTTTGAATTCACCAAACTGAATGAAGAACCAACTATTTCCAAAAAGACTAAGGGTCACTTAAAGGTGTCACGAGAGATTTGAGGCTCCCATATTGTGTCATATAGTTAATTTCATATGATTAGACATTCAATAGCTTTTTGCTTGTATTTCGCTATAGAAATGTCTGAAAAGAGAGAACAAAGGCGATTTGATTTGCTATATTTCAATGTAAAAAAAAAAAAACATAGGCTAATTTCGTATTTGCTCATAACCATATAGACAAATTAGAATTTTACAATTTTTGCACCAAAAAGGTTTTTTTTTTTTTTTTAATTTTTCTTTTTTTATATTAATTTTTGATGGAAAGCGTTACATCATGGGCCAAAATCATACTTTCGATTTTTGGCAAAAATCAGTACTTTTCGATTTTTTGTTAAGGGACCCTGATCTGTGGAAAATCCCTGCGTTGCAACTTTAAGGACAATGTTACCAGCAATATCAAAAGTAGATCAAACCATCAAAAAAGGCATTCATTTACCGATGGTTTATGGTGTATTTTACTTTAAATCGCATATCGCATATCCAGGGTCTTGGACAACGAGAAAATTTCTCACTTGTTAGCCCATTTGACATGTTTAATATGTTCAGACCTAACGAATTCCTTGCTATTCCAAAGATTCAACAGGATAATAAGATGTAAACTCCAAAGCGAACCCCATTGGTGAAAAGCCCAATCCACGTTATGACAAAAAGCATTTTATGCTACTCCCGGGAAAGATTCAATTCAAATCTGTCAGTTTTTTAGTGCAGTCTTTCTGTTGTCAACTCCGATTATACTACTGGCGGATTTGTTAGCCCAGATTGGTAGTTTAAATAAGGCAATGTATATTAAATTCAACACTATTACCGTAATGTATTACAAGTGCCTATTTGCACCATTGGTGCTCCTGTTAAAAGTTTCCCATTTTTTATCCCCCTGGCGCTTTTGCCAGGGGATTTTGTCATAGCCAAATCTGTCGTCGTAGTCGTGCGACGTCCGCCTGTCTCCACCTGTAACATCAGACCCCCTTATACTATCTAGGTTGCTAGGTTTTGGTGGCGCTTGCACTTAGTATTTATCACTGGCCTCTACACATAGATAGCCGGTCAGAGTCGCCGATTGAACAATCAGAAGTTGGTTTTTTGACCTATACAATATGACGGAAACAATTCATACACATGTCCAACAATAGACAGCTGTGTGGGAATCTGTGCACAGCAGGTGTATGCATTGTTTTTCCGCCATATTGTAACGGTCAACAACTTCCCTGTTGTTTCAACTCGGCTACATTCAACTGTGCTGGCAGCCCCTCGCCATGTGGTAGAGGTCATGGTACTACCGCTCCTTGCGCTGTGAATCACATTTCTGTAGCCAAAGGTCTCTTTGTGTATTTCGATTTCCTGCTCTCGTCGCTCTTCCGCATAGCTAAGTCCTCTTACAAGTTTCTGCTCTTATATTCCCCAATACTGTTTGTAAACATTCCCACTTTGGCCTTTTGCAGAAATCACTCGAAGGTGACCTTCTATACCAGCTCCCATTGATCCAATTTACAAACTGTGATGTGTGAAAGGGTGTAATGGCAGTAGACCAATACCCTGCACTGTGTCGTGCATCATTATTTGTGGCCTTTAATGATCTCATTTGCATAGTTAGGCTCCGTACTTCAAAGTTGAACTTCTACCCGATCCCCAACGTCCAATTTGATGTAGTTTGGTATGTGGATATTGTGTGCCAAGTAATGTCCAGGGCACTGTGTCGCCTTATTAGTGCATTTTAATGAGTTCTTTGCTCTTTGATATGAATAGGCCATTCCTAGAACGGGGGTTCTGCCCTATCCAAAACGTCCAAATTCGAGGGAAACTTGTATGCGAGTAATATCATAGCCCTGCACCATCATTATTTGTGGTATACTAATGAGCTTATTTGGATAATTTGCTCGTATTGCTCATAATTACAAAACTAACTTCTATTGACCCCAATGTTTCAATTTTGACGCAAATTGGCATGTGTATAGTGTGGGTTCAAGTAATGCCCATGCATTGTGTCATCTATTTGCATATTAATGACTCATTTGCATAACGACACTTGTATGTGTGTTGCAGTGTATGCAAATATAATCTTTGCGCCGTATCATCGACTTATTTGTGTATGCAATGAACTATTTGCACATTTGCTCTGCATTGGCTCATAATTAGCAAAGTGAACGTCGACCAGATCCCAAATGTCCAAATTTGACGCAATTTGGTATTTTTGATGTGTGTCGATTGAAAGTAATAATCGTACACTGTGGTGTCATTATTTTGCATATTAATGAGCCCATTGATCCGATTGGCTTAATTTAGACAAGTTGAAGCTTCAACAAGGATCCCAAGTTCCAAATTGACGCCGACTTGGGTGTGGTTAGTAGTGCTGCATGTAATAACTTGCCACGCGTCATCATTATTTGTGCACAGTAATGAGCTCATTTCCATATTTGCTCCCTGCCAGGGGGATCTTGCAAGTTTTAACTTGTATTATTTCTATCCTAATTCTTCTTACAAGAGAAATTATTTGGTAATTTGTGTGACTAAATGAAAGAGTTGTAAAAACATAAATCTAAAAAGTCGTGGAGCCTGGGAGGGGCAATTTTTGTAGACTGTGATTAAATAGACACTAATTGATAGTTTTAATGAAATAATGTTTTACTCTGGAAATCTGCCACGGTCAGTGCACGTTTATTACATGCATATTCTGGGCCCTAATGAATTGCGATAGGATGCGAGGTTTTCGTTGTTTTTATTGCATATTGTGATATTATAAAGATACTTTTCTCCAAAAGGCAAGACTTCAGTGCTCTAATCACGTTGTTTTTGTCCCGGGGTTTTTGGTGTAGAAGAACCCCTCATGGAAACTTCATTTTGAAAGCCTTTTTTTTTAATTATGGTGTTTTTTTGTGTTTTTGGAAATTAATATATTTTTCTAGTGAGGGCCAAAATTTTCACACAAGAGGTAAGCATACAGTTTGTGTATTAAAAGCAACGAAAAGGTTATGTTTAAATTTTTAACAATGAATTCAAGGAAAATGAAAAATGTCCAACATCCTCTAGTACTAAAATTCATAAATGACTTTTGCTCTTTTGATTTGTACTTGAGAATTGATACCAGTTAAAGTCATTCTGATATGATTTATGTTACCTAATAGAAAGAATCAAATTGCCAACCTTCTCAAAATAAATTTTAAACATAACTCTTTCATTGTTTTGCTGGAGGCTGTACAAAGACATCGTGCGCGTGTTCACACACACACACACACACACACACACACACAACGTGATTGGGAACAATGAGAGCCTCATGTTGGAGGTGTTTTTATGCCGCGATGTTCTTAGCTTTCTTAAGCCACTTTATAGTCATTTTTCAAGACATTTATAATTGTTCTTTGTGATTTTTTAAATATTTCATGACATGTCGGGATCCGGAACTTTCTAACAAAAGTGGCCGGGCCCGTGTGTAAACACTTATGTCAATCAGCATTAACACTTGCAAGTAAATTTAAACAATTTCCAATATATTTATTGAAAAAAAATTGTGGGCGTTGTTTGAGTGGCTTTTTATCGGCGATCAAAGATATCTCTAAACCCTCCTTTTGCAACCCCTTAAAAAATTAGTTTTTATTTCCAAATGAGCAACTTAATAATTTGAAGAGACTCAAAAAACGCTGGCAAGACAAGTGTTTCATGATTGACCCAAGAGTGAAATAATTCAGGACGCCGCTTCTATTTTCTTTTTCGAATGAATCTATGATTCTGTTTTTCAACTATTATTAGCTCAATAACTCTTGAGGTGCTCATTTGCAATCGAAATTTAATTATGTTCGTATTTGGGTCATTTTAGATTGTCGTCCCCCAGTTAAAGGACACTCAGAGATGTGGATGGTGATATAACGCCTTCTGTTCTTGCGCTAATTTTGGAGAAGACCACAGAATTAGTATGTGTTTACGACCTTTGAATATTCCATGGAAAGATCACTTATATATACTAATAAAATAATATTTGGCTTTTATAAAGCGCCATTCCTACATATCCCGGCGCTGTTGCCTATTAGATTACGCTGCCGTCATGAAATCGTCACACTCATTTCGCTTCATCTAGTCCGCAGCAGGCCAAGCGCACAACCTATCAGCACTTAGTTGGTAATTCCCCCCTAACATCTACCCGAATATCGCGTGGGTCGACGAAAGCGAGATAAGTGGCCCTTGGCCCAAGTGGCACAACACATTGGCCTCAACGTGGGCTCGAACCCACGACTTTGGATCATGAGTTGGCAGTCATATCGGCCTGGACCACATGTGCCCCTCAAACTATCGGGTACGGTCAGCTAAAGGCACCGAGGCGGGGTAGTACTGCCATCTAACATCACCATTACTTCAAATCGGCATCAACATCCGGCGCGAAACGAGTGCTAGTCTATTCAAAGACTTAACGGTAGGAGCAACGCTCTTACGCTAATCGACGGAGATTGCTAAATGCTATATCTGGTCACGAATATTGAAAATCTAAATTGACCGTTATTGGAAATTGCACTGTTTGCAGCAGGGTTTATAATCCACAAACTCCGGCGATTTTGAAGTCCCATAATTTGTTTTTCTCCAAACTTCTAGATGTTCCTAAAATTTTGACGAGGTTGAATGTTGTACATGTGCACTGGGACCGAGGCTGTCGTAGACAATCACGTACGAATTCCATAAATTACTGTTTGGAAATCCCAAATGCCCAAATCGAGCCAATCGTGTCCTACCCCCCCCCAAACTGGTTACCGTTTTACAAACTCTCTCCGATTCGATCTTTCCCCTCCCCTCTCACAAAATAAAACCTATGCTGAAAATTGCACGTTTTGCCTGCCTAAGGCAGGAAAGGAAGACACATAGGTCACTTTGTCCACTGTTGTTGTTGTAGTCTGTTGTTGAGTTCTGTTAAGTTTTTTGTTGATGTCAGTTGTTGTGAAAAAGGGTGAACATTTGCCTGTAATATCTGCCAACTTGAGTCGTTAGATTGCAACGTTGGATCCTAATTGTTGATGAGGTCAAAGGTCCATGCCACGGTCAAAGGTCATATGAGGTCAAGTTGTAAGGCAGACTGAATCGTTACAATTGACCGTCAATTTAAAAGTTTCGGTTCAATTGGAACCAAAACTTGCAAGGTCATAGTGTGAACCATAGAGATTTCACTCATTGTGGATGGGGTCAAAGGTCACATGCCAAGGCCAAAGGGCATGTGAGGTCAAGTGTTAAGATGTAAATGAAGGATGTAAAATTGACCTCAATTGAAAGAAGGTCAAATGGAACCAAACTTGGTTTATGGAGATTACGTGCAAAAATCTGTCATTGGTCAAAGTCAATATCAAGGTCAAAGGTAATAGGGGTGGCCTATAATTACCAAATCGCGACGGAATGGCGGACACATTTTTTTAATTTAAAGACGGTATTTATGATAGTTTTAGTCCCGCATAGGCCCATTGTGATAATTGTGTTCAATTGATACAAAAAATTGATGCAGTTTTAAAAACGACGAAAAGATTGCTGCCTTATTCATTCGGGCCATTGTAATTTATAGGTGGAATATGCGTACATGCACAAATCTACCGTTGTCAATAATTTAAGGTGTCCTTCCCAACAAAATATCTGATGTATCTTTAACACGCCCAGCTAAATAATTATGGATGAAACCATGGTTAACCTTGTAATTATTCTATTAGACATTCATATGAATTGTTTTAAGGAGACGAAAAAAAGGGTTCTGTTGCTGACTGGACCTGGATTTGTATTTGTTTTTTGTTAGTTGACTGTATGCAAGTAGAATAGCCATTTGGAGGTGGAGGGAATAAATATTTTGAATAACAAAAAATGAGCAAAGAGTGAAATCAAAATTTAAAAAAAAAAAAACTGTTTAAAAGGCCGTCCACCCGTGGACCTTTTTGGTTGCTCTACAGCCACAATAGATTTTTTAACAGTGCTCTACCAATTTTCGAAGAGTTGTTTGAGATTTTTGGAAGGCGACGCAGGTAGGGTAATTGGATGAAAAAACCAACAGGGTCCTTCACGGAAGGCAAATTCTATGGAATGAACCTTTGTTTGCCCCTTCAAGCTCATCCACGCATGCGAAGAATACATGGCATGACACTGGTTCACCTGAAAATTTTAGGTATTTCTGCAGGTGACTCTTTGTATTATCTACAGTTGAGTTGTCTAGAGGCAGGCAGGTCTGGGACCAATAACCTATGACCTCCCGTAAAATGTGCCTATTTACCTGTGAAGGGTAAAGCTAAAAAAAATCCTATTTACTCGATCAATCCGTTAGAGCAATGGGGGGGTGGGTGGGAAACCGTTTTTGGGGGGGGGGGGGGCATATCTTACGCATGTCTATTGAGTAGGAGAGTAATTTTGAATATGCAGGCGCGGCACAGTATAAGAATATGCAGTTTGCGGTTAGACGTTTATGGTTCTTCGCAACCTCAATCATTTCATAAGATGGAACTAAAGATGACACAACGGACAGAACAGGGCCAATTCTTAATTACAAAATCCCTTCTTTCTGACAAATACACACATTGAGCATTGCCATTCACAGGTATAATATGGACACTTACAACAGAAATCTCAAAATTGTGAAAATGGTGGTTAATTTTTAAAAGTCTGACTAAGAGATTTCCCGAGGAGGGCGCACTCAATTTTCAAACAAACCGTGTTTTTGCATTATAAATAATGCTTGTCTATATAATAAGATTTGTGTGAAATAACTAAGCCTCAAATCGAAGTCCTGCATAGGCCTATAGGAAATCACAACTTTGTTATATAAAATTCCGGATCCGGGATTTCTGTTCTACCCCGATATCCTATGCAATGTTGATACTGTTCATAAAGGTTTACTGATGAAAAGAAAAATTCGTTTCCTTCAACTTTGGAATTAAAGCCATATCCGTCATTTTTCCCAAAATTAAAATGGCCAGTTTAGTCTCTAAAATGATAGTGTTAGGTCATATCAAAACACCTCATATTAATGTTCATTGTGAAAACAGATACTAGCTTTTTTTAAAGCGGTCCAGAGAGATGCCATTTACGACGGTTTCTGCGCCTAAACGTAGCGATCCCGACTTTTATTAGTAACAAAGCATAAATCATCATTTTCTTGACAAATATACGGCGCGCTTTACGCTTAGCCACTTAACAGTGCAAAAAATTTGCACTTTGGTGAAAAATATGCGCGCGCCGATGTTTGTTACATTTTGAAAAAAGTCGGTGATAGTGGTTAAACAGGTACCTATCTTAGTTTGAAATGAAATATGTTAATTTACATACACAAATTATATTTCGAAATAGATCTGACGTCAGCCTTTTTAAATGAAAATAATTTAAACATGATTGACACCTCGACGAGTTATAAATTTTGTTATTAAAACCATGACTCATTTGTTCCTTTTTAAAGGGACACGAGGTTTTTTTTTTAAAGATAATCTTTTAAAATTGTTTGGAAATTTGTATCTTGAAAAATCTCAGTGTGTCCCTTAGTTTTAAAGCAATATTAGCAACATTTTTGAAGAGCGCCCCCAATTTTCAAATTTTGATATTTTTGCACAGTTTGTTGGTAATTGTCTAGAAAAACTTACACCTGCGAACGAGAATGCTAAAAAATGCGTATATGATTTTGTAATTTTAGAATTGGGATCCTAGATTGTATAAATACTTAAAGGCAGAGCTGGAAGTGCTAAGTTTATGTCCCGTCCAGATGAAATAGTGCAACCTAAGAAATGACCTCTTAACTTGACTTGCCCGAACCAATAAAAAAACTAATTTAGATGAGCGTAGATACATGTACAGGGGACTATTTCCCGGCTATTTATATTGGAAGGCGTTTTCAGCAGCCGTGAATTATTATCGGAGATACCGATGTATATTCTAGTTACAAAATTCCTTCGTTGACACATAGACATTGTAGAGCTTACCAGCACAGGTATAGTTTCTAGTCAGTACCAATGAAACCGTGTAAAAAATCTCATTTTTTTTTAAAACGTTGGGGGCGCTCTTCAAAAATGTGCTAATATTGCTTTAATGTATTACCAGGGGATAGTGGCATTCACTGGCAGGGTGACGGGGGTGTGTCGGTCAATGCAAACCCCATGTGAGGAATAGCGAGAAACTTTCTCATGTCTTACCCCGAAAGCCCCAGTTTTGCTTTGCTGGCACCCAATCTACTTAAAACCATTTTAAATTATAAGCCCTACCGCGCCACCGTTGGTTTATGTATTAAAATAATTACATTTTGGCGATTTTTGCCATTTTAAAGAAGTAAGATTGTTTTTAAAATGCGTTTTAAAAATATTGCCCACTGTAATTCGCATTTTAGGGTCTCACTAAACGGATCCCATTGTAGAGCGTCAAATCGATAACCCTAGAGTAGTCTTGTATGTGTCCGCCACACCCCGTCATTTGAAAAATTGCAGTGCCCCCAAGTATACTATTTGTTGTTACATGAGATGAATGTTAACTTTTTTTATCGAAATTTGCAGAATTAAAACAATTTACAAAAGGTTGTGTCTAGCATGTGCATTGACAGTGTTGTAAAATTATATTCCGCCATTTAAAAAATTGAGACTAGAGATGAATAAGCTTGAATATTAGTTTGTTTGTAGCTGTTTGGGTCTCATTTTTTTACGACGGTTCGTGAAGGACCCACACCCCCCACACACACACACACACACATTACCGAAAAGAGGTACATTGTGGGAATACCCCCCACAAAAAGTTGTGTCTTTTTGTGTATAAATCGGTACATTCATGCATTGTGGGGTAGTTGTAGGTATATTCATACACTGGGGTGATATTTGGTGTAGAGTTTACAAAATGCATGTGTAACGATGTGGGCACCAATATCTTAGACCTATACCTGCCCCCCCTAGAGGCCAAAACGCATTTGGCAGATATTCAGTGTGGGCGTACTCCCAAAATGACAACAACGCCCACCATGTACTTTGTACCTATATTTTAATCCCACAATGTACCTCTTGTAGAACACGGCGTATTTAGTTAATGGGTCAAAGGGTTTTTCACTACCTAAAGGTTAACAAAATTATTTTTGTACCACTGTTAGAACCCCATGGGGTTATACCAAAAGGCATGCTATAAAATTCAGATTAATAGCGATGTCATCTATGGGTCCAGTAAAGGTCACTGGGGGGTCATTGGGGCTAAAATGAACGCTCCAATCAATTTGAAAACACCTACAACTTTAATTCCAGGAGATTCACAAAGTGTACAGTCCTAATTTGCCATGAGGCCCAAAGCGAAAAGATGCCTCGGATAAGGACCAAGGTGGCGCACCCCTGGAAGTACAAAATTCTTTCTTCCGAAATCACTTCCTTAAAAATATAGAAATGCATTTCTGCGGTGTGTTTCTCACGTCTAGTCTGTGCACTTCTCGATAAAATGAATTTACATGCATCTCAATTTATGCCCTGACTATCAGTGACTACCGATGTACCCCATGATTCATTGACTCCAGCAATAACGGGCTATTGAGAAAGTAAATCCGCTCGGTATGTCGAAGACCAAACACTTCACATATTCCTTTTTCATCTGCACTGCAGAGCCATTGTTTATTATCCATGCAACTGAAAATAGTGCAGGTGCTATACCTCACCAACCACCCCCGATTTAGATAGCTCATTTTTGCCTGATGTGGAACACAATTCACTGTCCTCTTTCACGAATAAATAAAGTTAGAGGTTCTACTGTGTGCTCAATTTTCTTTGACTCTATCATTTCATCCTTAAATTTTTCGAAAGGGAAACGAAGTGAACAAAGTCATGAGAAAAAATTGTTTGGCAAACTGTGACCTAACATCTTTGTGCAGACCAAACCCGTAACTTGCGCCGCGTAAGCCCATTTTTCTATATGCAATTTTTGCGTTCATAGCAGAATGGAAAATCATTCACCTACCCACAAATGGCCAAAAGTATTGCAAACACTGCAGAAAAAGCAATTTATATGAAAAAATTAATATAAAATTGTCCAGCTTTCCGTGCCTAGCACCATTACCTATTATTGTTAAGATTTGATTTTCAAAAACGGTTTAATTTGATTGTCCATTTCCCTAAATATGGCGGGTTAAAGTAGCTGGCTGACTGATAACTTGCTGATTGTACTCCCAGAACGAATGCAGTTATGAACTCCAAAAGGCTGCAAAATAGTCGTTAAATGAATTTAGCGGGGTTTGCCATGGGCCTACTGCAATGTTTAGGCCGAAATCGGTGTGGTTTTTTAAGGACCTAGTAAATGATATAATGTCAATAAAATAGGAAGCACGTTCAATACCGTTCAACTCGGGACATTTAATGGCACTACAGAGGGTCACGTGATAATGGAAAACAACTTTTTTAATCGCACCGTTGACATTGTTATGCTTGTCCGACAATGTGAACGCGTAATTAGACAATTTTTTTTTACGTAACCACGTGGTTTATCATTCGAATTGCACTTCAGGTGTTTCCGAATTTCTCGAATTTTTTCGAGACGCTACTTTCTCCCGTGGACTTTCTCTCCATTTCGGGTCCACACAACCACTCTAAATTTCTCCCATAAACATTTAAAGTAAACCCTATTGAACTCATACAATTCATTAAGCAACTGTTTTGAAGCCATTTCTTTCGTTTCTGTGTCTGTATTCCTTCTGGAGTGGAATCGGCAAGTTATCGTTCGCTGTTTCTTTAATCTGCCATATTTAGGGAACATAACAATCAAATTAAAAGTTTTTCACCATCTTGGATTCTGTGGAATAGCATCTGTATGAAAGCCACATCTTTGGTATTTAATACGTATTGTGTGGTCAAGAATCTATGGTATAATTTGAAATCAATTGGTGATTATGAATTTCGTTTTCTGCATGTTGCAATACTTTTGGCCAGTGTGTGTTTATAGAATACAAGAAGGAGGAAATGAGTTTTTTAAACTATTTAAAAAGTGATAGGGAAAATAAGATTTTGCATTTTAATGACGTTACTTACGACGTTATTTAACACATTTTCTAGGTTAAAACTATTTTCATAGTTCATATTCTTACAATAAAAACAAGTAAGTTACAAGTATGTAACCTGGTTACTGAAAGCTTAGCATTGGTGACAGGCTATAGTCCCCCACCTTCTGAAGTACCCATCTGAAATTGACCCAGTTAAATGTTCTATCTGCCACGTTAAAGAAAGGTAAATAATAAGACACGGGGGCAGACATCACTGGGCAACGCAGGCAGGGTGAGGCATTTCAACATGCTCTGAATAAGGAATCATCAAATCACCATCTGCACCCCACCATAGACTACTGTTCTGGGGTTCGTTCGCGAAAGCAGTCGTAAGACTAACGTAGCCCTAGTTGCAACGTAAGTTACTACTAAGATTTTTTACGCGTTCGTGAAACTTGGACGTAGGCTACGTGTGTCCTACGAGTAAGCCAGATTTACGATTAAAACTACGTGTGGTCATGAGTACACGTAGCACACTCGTAGAGTGTGGGAAGTGAACAATCGGTCGCTGTTTCTGTTCCCCATTCCAAATCCATCTTGTTATCATATAGCATGTTAACGCATTTATATTCCGGAAAAGGAAGGGAGAGGCAGTCCTGAACGCCTAATCAGAATCTATAATACACTCGCAATCTCTTCTTTCAATGATAGGTCCTTATTCCTAATAACAGTCAATTGAGTCTGAATAATTCAATGTATTGCGCAGTGAGCGAAAATCGGTGCAATGGTATCATTAGTTATTTAGTTAGTTATACCAAATTTTAAATCCGGTTTTGTCCCCTTTAACGGGGGTGGCCGGATACACCTCCACTCACTCATACTGCTGTGTGAGGATTTTTGGAGCAAAAGAATAATTGACCGATGCCCTCCTGACGTCAATCACAGTTTTCGGCGGGGCCAGCCTTTGGGCAACCACGCCCACAATGCAAGGCAAAGCATGTGCTGAATGGCCGCCATTAGCTCTCCAGAGCTGACGCCCTTGTCGTAGACTTCGTTTCATTCTACCAGGGTAACCAGCTACCCTCCTCTCAATCAGAATCCGATGGGGGTGCCGGTTAAGCCGCCGACAACTCGGACTCGGCCCTGGACAGGTAGTACTGGTTAACCAGGATACCAGTATAGAGCCCTCAAAGGAAACTTGACCTGACATGACTTAAGTAAACAAAAACAGATTCAACATGTTAAAAGTTAATAATCAAAATCATTGTTTTCTGTAAACATGTCATTCCTATCCACACAGATTGGCCCATGTATCCATGTTCACGCCATAAAAGAATAATGCAAGAAAGATGGAAAGAAGAAAGAAAGAAACAAGAAATAAAGAAAGACGAAAGAAAGAAAAAAGAAAGAAAGAAAGAAAGAAGGGAAGAAAGACGAAAGAAGAAAGAAAGAAAGAAAGAAAAAAGAAAGAAAGAAAAAGAAAGAAAGAAACTGTAAAAGAAATGAACGAAAAGGTATACCAGATATGATCACCTCTAATCTCTTCACTTAAAGGCTGACTCGAGATTTCCCGAAAATGGCGCCTTAAATTTTCTAACACATCGTGTTTTCCCATGTACAAAATGGCTTGTCCATATACTAAATTCACTGTGTGAATAACTAGCTCAAATCGATGTCCATTATAGACATCTCAATTAATTAATAAAATTCCATATCCGGAAATTTTTGTTATACACAAATTCCTTTAAAAAAAAAAAAAAAAAAAAAAACCACGTTTCATCTCAATCTGTGTGGTGGAATTGGAATTTATTTTTAGATGATAATTAATACACCCACAAAAAAAAAAACAGTTCAAATATTTGAGTCAACCTTAAAAGTGACACAATTTTTCTGTCATCTCATTGACTCGTTCCGAGTTTCGAATTCTTTACAAAATCCAGTGCAAGTCTTCGCTAAAGTAAGTGTATGTCTTCTTCACTTGCTTAACAGACCTTTTCCCGCTGGCTGCGGCATTACCTGCTATAATATTCAATATGTCAGCGCCTTTTGATTCTTGTGTGTTGGTATAGGCCTATATTAATTTTCCATTTTTTAAATAAAATATTTGTTTGTCTTTCCAACCTTAAGAAGGACTCCTAATGAGGAAAAAATGGTTCGGAAGCTCATTTCTTGTGCTGGTGTAGACCTATCTAATACCTAGATCGAAAGTACACAGCTAATAAAAACAAGCCAATTTAACGCGGTTCTCATCAATCAGGAGGAATTCTAATATGCGAGGGGTATAGTCCGAGTATGAACCCGTTCTATAAGTCTGCACTACCCCCAAACCACACGTACGCATCTAAAATCCATTAATCGATATTACTAGAACGGCATTCAACACCGACTCGTACCTAATTGCACCCACGAATGCACCCAAATAAAAGACACGTAAAAATGATCCTAACTT
>JAMKCH010023827.1:0-34018 GCA_023653785.1 Ophioderma brevispina
GGACTTTATGATTTAGTCGATCTCCGAGCATCGGGAGTCATTAGGAGCTGGTTTTCTTCATTAAGGTCAAGTCGTCCGTGGACACAGTTCCACTATGGGAAAGTGAAGTATTTTGCTCTGGAATATGCGCCAGGATATTTGCCAAGTTCGCATCTTAATTGTTATCCGCTGCAGGCCCGCGTCGCGAACACACACCAGGAGTAAGTTTCGTATTCATTAATTAACAAATTTATTATAGATAAATCTTTGATATTGATACCTATCGAGTTTCAATGAGATTATTTTAAACCACAATTAAAATAAATACGTGTTTTAAAATTGTAATCAAGTTCACAGGGTATTGTCTTGTTAGTTATCGGCGTTTGAAACCGTAGTTTTGAGGTGGTTTTGACCTTGGTCAAGGTGACCGTAACAGAGGACAACTCTTTCCCCAAAATGATTTGTTTGATGTAAAAGGCAGACAAAACTGCATCTTGTAGAATATTCGAAGCACCATGTTCTCTTTTCAGAGTAAGGTCACCATCAGTTACAACCAAACTACAAGCTGATGTGAAGCAGGGCAAATCACTGGACATCTTACTCAAGAAGGTCAAACATCAGTGGTAGAGGAAGATTGAGTTCTTCCACTGCTGAGGCCTGGGTCTTAGCAGGGCCATCTGGTGCAATGGGAAGTAAATGGAAATCTGTGATATGATCAAGGGAGATAAGCTGGGGGTGTCTGTTACATTTGGAGGGTTGGGTTGGCGCAGCGTATCTTCCCTCGCCTTTCACCAATGAGTGTGGTCTCGGGTTCGATTCCTGGCAGGGGCTCGTTCTCGTGGCTTTATGTGAATTGGTTTCTCGATCCATTACCGTTCCAGCAAGTTTCCGGGTGCTCCGGTTTCCTCCGCTTCTAAAACTAGATAGAAGCTTCTGGCATAAATCTGTCTGGTATTGGTTCTCTGATGTGCTGAGCGCCTTTCATGGACAAGCCGAAACAGCGCCTGATCACGTTTAAGTGGAATGCGCGGTTAAAAATACAAATTAATTAATGATATATATGATATATTACAAGTTACCTCATCACAGAACCACCTTTAAGACCCATGATATACTCCCGTCGTAGCTAGCCTTGTTCAAGGTACCTTACCAACGTCATGGTGCTGAAAAAATAATGTCACAGATCATAGGCAGAAATCATACAAGGATTGGAGCATATCCCCCTCCTTAAACAAAAACAGATGAGAATTCACTCTTATTAAACACCTAATTTGAGTCTTCAATTTCACAGGGCCTTTGTTCCATGCTTCAAATAGCAAGTTCAATAAGTTCAACTCAGGGCAGAGGGAGCACAAACACTGTACTGGACCACAAAAGCTGTTTGTGGTTTTATACATAGGCTAGTAGACCCCTGGATCCAGTGCACCATCTTTTTAATCTTTCTCTAGACAGGTTAGCCCCTCAATGCTAAAGGCATGCTGTATTCAAAACCTAAGCACACAATGTTCAACATTAATGAGATAAATGTCAATAAAAACAATACAGTGTGAAAAATGACAAGTTTGTCGGTTCTTAACAGACAGCCTTGATCAAGACTAAGTCGCAGCAAATGATTTCTGCTTGTGAGCAGCGTAACACTTGATCTGGTGTTATGCATGCCAATCGATCCCTGCGACTGTAAAGAATATCATGGGCTTAAGTCGTCTCAATATCATCATAAATCCCATGAAAATTGAGAGTATAATGGATGAAACAATTCTTTTCTGGTACTCATAACAATGATTTCTTCTTGCATATTTACACAGTAACAGGACTAACTTGTTACACAGTTGAAACAAGTATGATTCTCATCTTCATAGAACATACCTACCCAATCCCATGAGGGTTGATCAAGGCCTCTGGGCTGTTCCTGTTAACTACCTTAAAATGAGTATGAACTGCTGATATGTGATTCGATCAGCCAAAATGAGTCTGAAGTCGGCAGTTCAATTTTTACTTTTCAGGTAGCTGTATGCACCATTTAAAAAAAGCTAATTTGTGAAATTCCCATTGAAATTGACAAATACCTTCCAAAGATAGATCAGTTGAAGGGTGGCCAAAACATAGGAAACAAAAAGACATTTGCTCCTTTGCTTGGCTAATATCAAAATCAATATTTGCCGGACTTCCGCTCATTTTGCTTGATAACATCACATATTTCTGATTACCCATAATAAAATATCGAGGTCAAGTTCCTATTTTAGAAATATGATAACTGTGCACTAGACTGTATTTAAAAATATCACACTACGAACATCCTATAGCCCACGCTATTTTGAAGCCATATGACAATCTGTACAAAAAAATTGGCCTAATCTTGCAATTGGTTTAAAACTTTCTGAACAAACCATATTGATGAGTCTGGGATGTATAAGGATCATTTTATAATGAGGGTCACCTAGCCGAAATATATGAGAAAGTGGCATTTTTCCGTCACGTGAAGGTTTACGCATAAGGGTCTTGGGTGGAAATTGAAACCATCCGAAATGAGCTGTTGAATCAAGCATGCCGTCGATACGTGGAGCCTTGCAATCTCTAGGGGTTGCCTGCATACTAAATGATTTCATTGAATTGAATTTACAGGATGTTTTTTTTTTTTTTTTTTTTTTTCTGCTGATAAAGAGAATGGATGAAGTCTACAGAGGACATCGGAAGTACAAGGGGGCTGAGGAAACAGGCTAAGAAGTTACTTCAAATCATCTATGATCTGTCACAAACACACAGAGGTAAGAAAGGAAGAGAAATGTAAAAATTTGGGGCAAAGCATATGTGAAAAGTAGGCTCAATTTGATTGTCAATGTTGATTGTCGTGTCTGACACTCATCTAATATAGACCTGCCAGCACTTTGATTCTTATTGAAGGACTCATCAGTTTTGCACAAGTTGCAGTCTCCAAGCAAGTTTGTTCAAAGGAATTATATTGTTTCCTAACATTTGAAAATAATTATAAAGCGAGAATTGTTGTGGGCAATTTTGGCAAACCCGTAAATACTATTTCACTGCTAGTTACAGGACATACAGTGTATGTCAATAAATCCCACCTCTCATAAGGCAATGGTGTTTTTGATACAACAGATGGTAAACAACCATCAATGATGGGTTGTTGCGATCAGAGTCGTCGTGTTTTTAATGCTCGGTTATTGTTTGCGAAACTCGTCGGGGCCGTTTTCGGTCCGGTTTCCGCCGCAATCGGAAATTGTTCTGGTAATGATGGGGGCCTTTTGCCGTAGGGTTTTATCTTTTTTATTTTTAGTGACGGCAGTCAGTTTGGGGAGGTTTGTGTTTTTCGGGCATCTTTGGATGCCTCGCTTGTCGTCTTTTCTTACTGTAAACCTATGGGTCGATTGCGGAGGGGAAAATACTACCTAATTGATGGGCAAATACTTATAGTTAGTGCACTTTCTCCTAAAATGATGGCCGAACATCTCCGAAAGTAATTCATATATAAATTTAACCACCGTAAGTTGACAATACCGCCCTCCCCAACCATCAGTACCATACCGCACATTTCCCAACACTACCCTAACTCATCTTCTTTTCTCTCCGAAAACGTCAAACAGATATGTCATTGCTTAAATTTATATCCTTCCTTTGACGGTTTTTCTTCCGTATGCTATACCTGTTTGTTAGTCAATTGTATTCCAATTTAAGTTTACTACACAACGTTTGGATGGTCCCCTTTGACCATTTTGTTATTAATTTCTATGCTTTCAAAGCCGCCCTAAATCAGTAATAGTTATCCTGTTATCGTCGCCGATTGGCGTCCATTGTTTACTATCACTATTAGTCCAATGTAACTACGTACTTAATAGCTTTCTTTCTCTTCTTGATTTCTATTTACAGGTTTATTAATGTATTCAATAACCACTATACAACAGCGTAGCTTATTTATCCACCGCCAAGAGCCTTAATTGCTATTTAGACCGTCCATTTACCCTTTGTGCTCATCCGTATCGGTTGATTTCTTTAACGGGCATAATGGCCTTCAGATTTTCCAGGCTTATTATTCAATCCCCCCCGCGTAAATCATCTATAGGTCGCCACGAGGGAAAATCTAAAAGTCAGACGGGGACTCGGGTCAGAGCTAGGGTGGTGTTCATAGTTATAGTAAATAGCCGCCGCCTTTGCGCCTGATTATGTTGAGCTCTATACATAAAGAACCGAGCATGAGAGATTCTAGTACTAGTATAAGCTCGGCACGATCCGCTAGAGGCACGAGTAGCAAGAATAAAAGCGGATCTGGCAACCCAGAAGAGTTGCCGAAATCTTTCTGAATAGGCACGAGTGTCTGTGATAAAATCGAAGAACAAAGAAAAAGGCCTTGTGCCGGGCGGTCGTTCCACGATGGTTCGACCCGAAGGCACTGTTAATAAAACGATTGACGAGATGAAAAAAAAAAAAAGAAAAACATAACAATGGCCTTGTGTCGGATGGTGGTCTGACGATCGGACATACCTAAGCACAGATTATGATTATAGAGACTGAAACAAGCATTGTAACACAAACAAAGGGTCTCGTACCGATATCAGTCTAATTACATAATACGATAATTACCGAACACAACCTCTTAACGAGTTTATTTTTGAACAAACATCCGATAATTCACAACCCGCTCTCTAACAAGTTTATTTCTCGTTCAAATCCGAATTACAGAGCACAGCCTCTCTTACGACAAACGCGATAAATTACCGAACCAATACTGCTCTAATGAGTCTAGTTGCTCAAACAATTCCCATAATTGCCGAACACAACTTCTCTAACGAGTTTGGTTTCTCGCTTAAGTACTTCGGGTCGGCTGAGGCCGAGGCTATCGGTATCTCGGGCAGTCACTATGAGATTGTAAAATCTCAGCACAGATCAGAAGCTTTCATTCACCAATTAGATAGAAACCAACCCTGGTTGGTGGATGATATATGGATACCCAAAAGCACAACAACGTCAGTTCATTTCAATGTATGTACAAGTAAAACACGCTGAACTGTGTCCTTGGTGCATGAGCATATTGTAAACTCATAGTGAGTTATCCAGGTTGGTTCATGACCCCGTACCGATCCATACCGATCGATTGTACCTCCTATTATTACCCGATCACCTAGTAACTCGGACAATAGCGCAGCCTTCGCTGTTCGAAATGAGTGTTCCGGCGGCCCCCTTTGCTTTTCAAAAAACCCGATTGTTGATGATTTTTCAACCGAACACTTTCGTCCTACTCAAGCGGAATCTTTCAATTTTCTGGCCTGGTAATAGTTTCTTTCAACAGCCTCAGTTCCCCTTTTTCAAAGGCTTTCGGGAATTCAAACTAGCTCACAGCCGGTGACGTCGCAGCCGGTTGCTTCTGTCTTAGTTCGGGTTCCTAAATCATCCTTCTCATCCTTTGGCTGTCCACCTTCTTCAAACTTCTCGTTGTGATTCTTCGGATGCCTTCGGGGTGATGCTGTGATCCCATCTTGAAATCCGCAGCTCGAACTAGCGGGTGTTGAGTATGTTCGTGATTCTTTGGAGGAAAGCCTCTTCTCTATGGCAATGCGCTTGGTCAATTCCTCTAAAATGCCATTCTGTAGATGCCAATGTTACATGTGCGGTATGATGCATAGAGTTGTAGGATCAGGCTGAAAGTCTAAGTGTAACAGTTACCGCGTTCATCACTATTTCTAATTTAATGTATATCCTATATAAACTATATCTGATTTCTATTGTTGAAATCCATTTTATGTGTTTGCAAGTTCATATCTTGCATTTCATTGTTAGACTTGTGATGATGTGATGAAGTAAAATGATTTTGACAAGGAAATGTACATGAAAAGTCGCCACTCCGTTCGCGTTATAAGTATTTACACGAATTCTTAGAGTCCCAGAAGGGGATTTAATAATCTTCAGGCCCTCCTTCCTTAGACTCGGATGTTTCGGAATTTTTCAAATCTAGATTAAACCAGAAACAGACGGAAATTTTTGCCTCAATTGCAGAGTGAGTGTTCAAACTAGACTTTTGCTTAGGACACTGTCCCGTAACATATCTTTCAGGCTGGCTAGCCTGATGCTCTTATAGTCCCCTCTCCCCCTTCAGGACCAAATCTCTCCCGAGGAATTGGAGAGCTATCGCTCTCCAGATAGCAATTCAGCCACAGCGCGGGTTACGGGCCTGATTTCAGGCTTACAGTTGATGAAGCAGTTAGTTAGGCTCTGCCCCCACGCTACGGGCCTAAAAGGGGAAGGAAATTTTGTAGACGATCTTCAAACTCACTATTCCAAATTGAATTATAATAGGAGCCGTTTTTTATGAGGAATTTTCTCGTCTCTTAGAAGCGTGGCTAATAAGAAATTTCGGAATAAGTAGACTGTCAGAAAAAAATCTAAAGCCTTTCGTCACTTCCTTTGTCGTAGGGGGGGGGGGGGGGGGGGGGGGGGGGGGTTTGGGGGGGCGGGGCGTGGTAAAGCCGCCGTTTGCTAGTCCTAGTATCTGGACTCGTTAGTTAAAGCCATACTGTATCGGGACGCAGGTGGGTCTAATTTCAGCCTCCTTATGCGCAACATGTAACGGTCCGTGGTTCAACCTTGCTCTCGCGGTTTTGGGTAAGGGAAGCAGGGGGACCACGCAGTCACGTTTTTGAAACAAATTGTAAGCCCCTTTCGGGCCCTCCATGGTTCGGCAAGGGTCGCCAGTACCACTTCGGGTGTCGGGTCAGTTTCGGCTACAAACTAGAGGCAACTTTTCGGCTCGTTAGGCCTACGAAAGAGTGGTGTACCGATCGACGAAAAAAAAAAAACAAAATCTGGAGCCGGTTTTTCGGCCATCTTCTTAGATAATCAATTTAATCTGATAGCATAGATAGAACACAAACGATTTCGCATGGAACCTTAGTAGCCACGGTTCTCAAATCGCCGATTCAAACACTGTTTGGTAGTATTGCAAGCGAGTCCTGGGAAGCCAGAAACTCGCTCGGAAGGCGTCGGGGAATCGAAGTACTTTCGAATCCGGGTAGTGGATTTGCCAGCTCGATCCTCGAATTTCCGGAAATCACTATAACAGCACGTGTAAATCTACTGTAGTGTCTCCTGTTGCTATGAAGACCATTGCTAGAGATTCTATACTTCATACATTTAATCACCATATCTATAGTTCAATCCTTGCCATCCATCCCAAATTCCCTCATTATAAGCCGTAAAAATATGGATTAATCTCATCCATTCAACCTGGTATTTTTATTTTTTTAGGATGGAACAAAAAATATGCTTTTCACATCAGCCACGAGCGTTGGAGGAACGGTCGGTGCATAAGTGTACGCGTATAGTGAAGGTCAAAGCACAAGTCCTCTTTCAGATGACTTCACCAAAATGAAAAGCTGAGTGAAACATCACTTGATCAGGCAATGAAATCGCAATCTTCATGCTTGATATGTTAATTTATTGGTCACCAATCCAAGTAAATATATCATTGAATTAAATTTTAGACAGCAGTCTCTTGAATTATTTACGGTTTTACTATTGGCACATAAATTAATGATAAGCTGATATGATAGGCCAGACCAATTCGGAATCCAGCTCCACAAACGTGAACCAATTGCCAATTTAGACTGTGTAGGCGGTAATCTGCAGTTGTGAAAATGACGGCTTGAACCACGCTACGAAACCCGGTTTTCGTTTGGACAAAATATCTGAAGCGTTGTAATGATAAACAGAAACCTTCGCTTACTAAAATTAACGATTTGCATTTAGGTAAGGTTGAAAGGAAAGAAAGGTTAGGTAAGTGGACGATTAAAATAATAACAGCGGCCATTCGTGTGTTAGAAAATTTTTTTCCATTAGGGTTGTTACAGGTGCGACAGAAGGCCGCAGTTATCTGGTTACGAACAGCCATTTTCTTGGCATTCTGCGCACGGAAAGGTTTTCAGCAGAGATAATTACATGCCGATTGGTTAAACTGTATTTTATGGAAATTTATCGGCGATGATTTTTATTGATTGGCTAGAGTGATCTCTTGGCGGCAGTTTATGAATGGAAAGCCCCTTCATTTTAGTACATTCACCCGAGTTGTTCCGCTAAAATTTATTATGTAGCCTTTTTTAAACACAAATTAAACTTCTTTATTGGTTTGGCAGTGACAAAATATACATTTGATTTCATCAATGGAAGGGTTTCCAAATTTTTTGTTGTCAAGTGAATTTCTGCAATTTAATTTGCCACTGTTTGAACCATTGTCTTAGTATATTCCAATGGAGTTCATACTGGTATGTCAAAATGTGGCCGATTCCTTTCCCCAAGTTATTTTTAGAAACATACAAAATTCCGAAGTTCCGGGTACCCGCTCGAAAAAATTCTGCGACCGGGAGCGCCGACTACTTTTTTCTTTTAATATTTTAAACTGGAATGTGCACCCTACTGGTGGGCCTATCCAGAGACTCAAAGGACACTTACAGTTCCCATTCATCATTCCCACCACAAAATGGTTAAGGGTCAAGATAAACAATCAAGCGTAGGCCTTCCGTTGCCTCCATTCGGGCTGTCAACAGATCCCAGAGTTTTCACCAGAATGGTAACATCGGTAGGAGCGTTTCTCCATCGTCCACTGGTATACGCTTCACATGTTATAAGACGTTGGGACTAATCACGATCGGAGTTCAATTTACAATTCGCCCAACAAAGTTTGTATTGGCAACATAGCACGCCTAGGTTTCATAGTAGCAAAGACAAGTCTCTAGCTAACAATAATGCCTCTGCCTTATGATGGAAGGTATGAATAATTCTTGGCCTCCTGTGAGGAAAATCTGGCATCACTGGGACTTTCCTCTGTGTAGGGGACTTTGAACAAGCACCCTTTTAACCCCTGCCAGTCAGCTTCCGTGACGCTACCTTAAGACTATTTTCTCCTAGCGATGCTTCAGGTCGGCGCTGTTCTGAGCTTACCTGCCTAGGAATAGGAATATTCAGTTTTCGGCAAGCGAGGCGTTACTTGGTATTTTCGCCCCAAAGTTTTGGCCAAAAATGTGCGGCGTTCCTTTAAAGAATCTTCCATTGTTTCTTTCATCTTTATCAGACTCTATACAGGTCCTAAAGATTAAGTTGCCCTGGGAGGGACAAACAGCTACTGCTCGCGCAACTTCTGAGCAACCTTTTATCACCTCATCAAGCCATGACCATCCAGCGTATAAATCAAGATCTCAGGCTGGATAGTAGAATGATTATTATTGAGAGCTAAGCCGTGTGATCAGGGTAGGCCTTAGCTCACTCAAACGTCAAGGTGCCAACTTCATGGGCATGTCTAGAACGAGCTCCCTATCCAGATATTGTCAATCGTTAGTACCTGAAAATCCGACCACGTATTCATCAAGAACCATACTTGCAGGACATTGTTCATTACTCTGCTCTATTGAGATTTGCTTATGCCGTTTCTCTACTCGGAATGTACTGGGCAAGGTGTAGAGAGAATGTGTAGTGTGTATTTTGGACATAAGCTATTAGGATGATTATGTGTTATCAGTCCTAAGGGACTATTCTTGCGGTCCGCTTATGTCAGGGGCGTCATGACATACCCGCCTTCAGTACGATTGTTTGCTCACCTCCTCGGGGTCGGTGCTTACTGAGCGTGCACTAAGTATATTTGCATTAGTTAGGTATTTTCCCCTACGCAATAGACATTTAAGCCATATTGCAAATATTTGTCTAGAAGGAGGCGGGGAAAAACTTACCCTAAGTGCATCCAGCCCTACCCTCCCGAGCAACGATGTTCTCAGTTGCGTTCGGGAGAAAAGAGGATGAGTTAGGGTAGGTGGGCAATGTGTGTTACTGATGGTGGGGATGGGCGGTTTTTATGTCATACGTACGGTGGTTAAATTATATAAAAGTACTTTCGGAGGATATTCGGCATCTTTCGGAGAAAGTGCACTAAGTTATATTTGCTATTAGGGAAGTATTTTCCCCCCTCACTAGACATATTTGCAATAGGCATTAAATGTTTGTGTGCCGAGTTAAGCGGGCAGCGGACGGTAATCTGCGTCCCGGAAAAGTACTTAATAGTGCTATATATAACTACCCTGGTGCTTCAAAGTGCTACCAAGAAGTGGCTAAGGACAGAGGGCAAAATACGATTGCAAGAGTGAGCACATTTGCATATCTACTTGCCAGCCGGCCTTGTAGCTTGACACGTCATTTAGGCCTTTGGGCGCAATATGGATGTGTCCAGTTTACCGTAGTGACCTAAACTCCGCCTTGAGCAGAGTTAGTGTAAACACATCCCTGGATGAGAGGCACAAAAGATGTGAAGTCGGCTGTGATGTAAACAAGCATTTAAGAGATCGACGAAAATCAGAGGAGACAGCTCAAAGTGTTATGAGTAACTCCATGATGATGCTTACTTGTTGCTATTGGTGTTATTCACATGTTTTAAGTTTGGTTATGTGGCACTATGGTTTGCTGAATTGAATATAAAAGACACTGCAATGTAAGAGCGGAACCATTTTCAATGTTTGTGGGGGGGAGGAAGGAGATGAAAGTGGTGTTAAATAATATATGGGAGTCATGTTCGAGGTCGTCCCGGATGCGTATGCAGGCATTTTGTTAGGGGTTTGTTTCTTTGAGAGAGGCCTATTGCTATATACGAATGTAGCTATTTTCCTTATTCGAGAAAGCGCTTGTGATAATTTTGATACAAAGATTCTCCCCTAATTTTGTAAGGGGTGTCGGCCTCGGGCTGTTGCCTGCGACACAACTCGGACTTTCATCGGTGGAGAGTGAAAACATTTGCACTCATGGGTACTTTTGGGTTTATTAGATCCTTGATTATGATGTGTAATAGAGATACTGGAATTTCGGTTTTTTCAAATTTAATAGGAACAGAGGTAGCTGTGGTGTAAAACCACAAGATTATGCCCTGAAGGTTTGGTTGGTCTATTATTATGTAGCGATTTAAGTATTAAATATGGCCGTTCAAGTCTTGGCTAACAATTAAAAAGTAGCAACTGTTGCGGAATCTTGGCTTCATCCAATATATGAGGGTGTTTACAATGAATATTGATAACATAATTGGAATCGCACTTTATTGGGCAGGGAAGTAAATTTGGCAGGATTAAAAATATCCATGTTTTCTAGATGTACATGTGTCATGTAGTAATGAAATGCTAGGCTGATCAGTGAAACGATTAGGACTTAGATTATAATCAAGCCGGAATGAGTGCAATCCCTTAGTCTCCGAAGCGACACATTTCTATTTAACCCATGTCACTAGAGATAAATTTTGAAAAGCGTTCATCAGTTGGGAGAGCAGAAAAAGAAAAATGTGGCACGATTACACGGTTCATTGAACGAACTAGAGTCATTTAGTTTTGGACAATCATTTTGCATATGGTGCAAAGCAGATCGACTTTCCGAGAAGTGAGTTTTCTCTGCCGATGGGACTATATGTTTCAATTTAATTTTCCACCGACTGTATTCACATTCAATGCCAGAAAAGTACATGTACAAGGACATAAAAGGAATGGTTTGGAAACCACTGAATGATGATAAAAAAGTACTGCACCAAACACACTGCTTGTTATTGACTTGATCGTACTTTGGTCTCTCCCGCTTTTTTTTTGTAGTGTTTGCACACGTTTTCATAAACATGGTGCGGAGTTACTTTGGACCGCAAAATCCCCATTAGAAAGTTAACTACACATGCCACCAGCTACACATAACTTACATTTCTTTTCAATTTATTAAGGATCAACAAATTCCAAGGATAAAGAAACAAAAACAAAACATAAGCATGGTACGTTTCTGTAGCCCCAATTCACAAGTGTTTTACTTAAACTAAATGTTATTATTGAATGAAAATGTTAGCAGAATAGATCCAGAGTAAATAATACATATTTACTCGTTGTCGTTGTATCGGAGGCTCCCATGGAGTACACTCTTTTAGTTTAGACAGCATGATTACGGGTAGTTATGTCGCCAAGCCCAAGGGAGATTTAAAACTGTGAAGCCGCAGCTGAAAATTCGGGGGATCCGTCAGTCTAGCAAGAGATAACGCAGCGCAATTGATGAAGGGGAAAATGTCCCGACTAAATGATAAATCTAATGTACGAGCTGTAATTGTAGGCGAACTTTTATCATTACTAAACTTAAAATATGATTAAAAGAGAATTGGACATATAAAAAACAACCTAATTAAAACAATAAACAGGGAAACGATTTTAGTACAAAGGCCCCACCTTTCATAAAATGCGTAGGACCAAAATAGATATGCAATGGGGAATTCCCCAACTCTGATAAACACGTGTTCCATCTCCACTGTTCTGCATTTCAGTTTCTGGAAAGGGCTGGCGATTTTGTAGTGTGGCTATCAAATAATACCTAGCCTATATCACGCGATCCAGGCGTTTATATTGTATTCACATGGTAAATGTGTAATATTTGCCCCAACAGATCGTCAATTATTAGGTTACAAGCACGTGTATTTACGATGTTGTATGCAAATGACCCACCTGAGTATCGACCGCCAAAAAGCTGGTTTCCCCCGGGGGTTGCCCATTTAAAGCCGACGAACCTGAGTAAGCATGAGTTGGGGAAACCAATACTGGGGGCCCGGCTGGGGGGGGCCACGATATAAATTTACTGTTATGTTTTATGGATTTGGATGTCATAACAGATTGGCAGTCCGGTCAATAAAGCATACATAATTATAGTTCATAATAATCCTACGTTTCCATATAAACAAAAAAAACTATTAAAACACATTTGATTCATAAGGGTTACAGTTAAGTTTCTTAATAAACCATGTGAGAAACAATTGTCAACCACTAAGTCGAGGGGACAGTCCTTCTATGCTGTGTGTTTTGTAGTCTCACGGGGGGCTAGGAGGAAAACCAAGGTAAATTCGTAATTATCGAAATGCACTATAATCGTCTGTTCCCAAAATAAAACTGGCACATTTTCTGGAAAAATAATAAAATGTCACTTCAATTTCATTTCCCCAATATCAGTGACTAGTGATAACATAGACTCAGCAAAACAAATGGAGTTAAAATATTAAATCACCGCGCACGGTATGCGGTTTGTGTTTGTTTGTAGAAAAACACTTCAAATTCCCTTTGTTCATCGGGGAGTGCAGGACCATTGTTATATTGGCGCGACAGCCTGAAGAGATCAGAGATTTCAGCTTTACGCTCTCTCAATTTAGACGGGAAGGTATTTCAGGACAAAATACTTAACTCATTGCACAGAAAATAAATGTTGAGTTTATGTGCGTTGTTCAAATTAGAAAAGGAAGAAACATGAACAAAAATCATGAGAGAATGTTGCGGGACAGCTTTGACCCTAACAACTTTGTGCAAAAAAATCCCGTAACTATTGTTAACTTCATTTCATCAATACCGCCGTTTCAGAAGAAAATTTCGTGTCAACGACCTAGATTATAAGTACACTGGTAGTAGTGTGAGAGGGAAGGGTATTTGTCACTTTAACCCGAATCGGGATGGTGGTAAACACTGGCTATAACAATGGACCATACCTACCGGCCCAGTGTATTTATATCTTTAGCTCATGGTTAGTTCTTGTCAAATGACGCCGTATTTTTATCCACCAACCGCGAGGCCGGCCGAAGGATAGGCGCGTGTCGGATCGCCGAAGGCGTGAGGCCAAGCGGAGCGAGGCGTCTTTGCGCAAATTGTATTTCCCTGTGCAAGCATAATGTGTCCAATCAATTATGTCGTCATCGTAAAGCACCGCTCAAATTTTCATCGATGACAACGTTTTCATTCAGATACTTGTCAATACGATGACGTCGCCGTCAAAATTACCATATCGATTTTGCACGCCTATAACATACGATTCGAACAAAATGTTGCACTGACAGCTGTGAGTGCGAGTTTTTTTTTTGGGGGGGAGCTCCCCACGGTATGGGAGATGGCGATGAGATGGGCTATTTGTCTCCCTGCTCTGCAGAAATAAAAGTCCCCCCCAGTAAAGTTAATGGCGGGCCGCCGCTTAATCGGGAAATGTATTTTGTGTCACGTTCCCCCCCCACCTATCGTCTTCATCAATCGGAGAAAATCTGAGACAGGCCGGTGAACCTGAAAAAGGCAGAACTGGCTGAACAAAATTGGGAGATTTTCCTCCGAGTAGACTGGCCAGTGGTGACTCTCTCTCTGTTTCCAACCAGGAAAGGCTTTTGACCATTAAATTAAAATGATGAATCCTGACCCGCATCATGGCTCATGCCAGGGGCGCAAATGTGATGTGTGGCGAACATCTCAAATTAAAGCCATAAGGAATCTAGTTCCAATTCAACTGCCGAGAAATTAGGGACACGCACCTGCCTAGTCTAGACGAAACTTACCTCGGACTTACCCACGACAAATTACAAGGCACCTCCACCTACTGCACCATTAAGGCGCAAACTTTCGTCCGAATGGCATGGCTGAGGATGCATTGAACGGTACGTGTACTACAATACACTCACTACAATGCTTGTAATTCACATTAATATTCACGTATCACATCAGTACCCATAGCCGTATCTTCAAAGATAACGCGCATCCTCCCCGTGGTCCTACTCAGCACATTACGTAGTTCTATCCATACTAGCTCGAATAATCCTACACTGGGATCCTACACAGTGACAAAACGATGTAATTCCCCATATTTTTCACCGGGCCCGTTTCCGCAGCAGCCACATGTTACATTGCCAGCTGTATCTCTTGGGGCTTTGAATCGGTTACCAAAAACCCAATGGGCACAGTGATTGTTTATTGATCGTTCCATAAACCATATTCTGGAACATTTTAAGCGAACTATGACATCATCTTGACCACATCAGCGAATCTCTATAGTTTCGGAAGAAGTAATCCCAAATCAAGATTAAAAAGAAAAGGGAATATTTTGCGAAAAGGCTTTGATTATGACTCAACTTTGATGCGTCCAGAGAGTGGCGGACTCACACAATTGGAATAAATAATCAAAGCCTTGATAAAAGGCTAGCTCCGTTTGCTGAAGTCTATACATATCCATTGGTCTCTATATTTGGAAAAAGAAATTGAGGTGACATTTTATATATTTTTTAAGAAAATGTTGCCAGTTTTATGTTCGGAAACAGACAGTTATGTGATCGTAATAATTTTTTATGACTTACACTTGGTTTTCCCTTACCCCCAGATGGGAACTACAGAATTTGTTACAGTTGGATTCTTTGGTCCCACGTCCAATGGTCACTATAAGAGAAGGGGAGATAGGCCACGCGTATCTGTCTGATGGGGCCAGGATCTTACGTTCACGAAACTAAGTGGGTAGGTGTAGCTTAGGCCGGGCTAGATCATGCTTCGATTGGTTATTAGTGGATCAACGTATGGGTGATCATTCACGGTCAACGAAGTCAAGGGGTTAAAACATTGGTTTCAGACGAACGAGGGTCGCACGTTCCATAAACTTGGGAGGTGGGTGCCCCCTGACCGTCCGAGACCAAAAATTTGTTTTGGTCTTCTGTGGATCACAGGTCATCAGGGATCATTCAAGGTCCAAGCGAGGTCAAATGTGGGGAAAACATTGGGTATGGACAGAAATTGGCGGGTGGGGGGCGATGTTGATGTCGAAAATTTTAAAAGGTCACAACAAGGTGCATTAGGGTCATTTTTCAGGTAAAGGAGGATGAACGTTGGTGTCTCGGAGACCGAGCGTCACACGTTCCTGAACTTTGGTCTTCGGGCGGGCAAGGGGCACCCACCCACAGGGTGGGTATTGGGTTTGTGGATAAAGGTCATCAGGTCATTAAAGGTCAAAGGAAGGTCAAATGAGGTAAAACCTTGTGTATGGACCATGAAGATTGGAGGGTGGGTTGTGATTTGTTGCTGACTAAAATGTTAAGGGTACACACCACCATTCGCACGCGCCATAGACTTTATGTGCAAAATGAATAGTCAGTTAATGGCTATAACTGAGTTCCCTTTTTTGGAAAATACGGATTATATGAGTACAAAGAGTAGAAATTTCTCTACAAATCATATCAAAATTGACGAAGCATTACGTTTGATTTTAGATATTTATGATTTTTTACAGATGCATATTTTCACGGGTTCACTTCCGACTCTAGCCTCGCATACACCCTGTGTGTTTATACGCCGATCACACATTAGATTCATTCAAATTTCGATTGTTTTTTTTCAAAATGGTCAGTCCACATCAATCCGGTCTGCTAAAATAAAATTTGGTCAACAAAATCCAAAGAAGAATACTAATGAACTATTCAACAATTATACACCAAAAGAGGTACTACAGTGTGATGATAAACCTCGGACTGATATAGGCTCTGTCCACTCTAATAGTGGGGTGTGGAACCCTTTAAAGGTTCATGGCCCAAATTATCATATATACTACGTGGTCGTTCTGTCTGCCGTGTGTCTTGACTGCGTGTTCTATTCTTGGCGACGGGGTCACATGGTCCTGAAACGGGTGGGGGGTAAACTGGGTTGCCCCTTGAGCAGAACGAAAGACCGAGTAGGTTTGTTATGGTTAGTGGATTCAAAGTCATTGGAGGAGTGTCATTTGAGGTCAAACAAGGTCAAATGGATGACCGCGTCTATTTTCTTCGAGACGAGGTTGAAAACTTGGTGGTGGGTGCCCCTTGACCGTTCCGAATGAAAATATGAGATGTATTGGGTAGTGGATCAGAACTTGGAAGGAAACTTGGAGGGTTGGTCGGGTTTTGATGCCCAAAATTTGAAGGTCAGGACAAGTCATTATTGGTCATTCAAGGTCAAATGAGGTAACGTTTGTTTCTCGGAGACCAAGGGGTCGCACGTTCCTGAAATTAGTGGGTGGGTGCCCCTTGACGTCCGAGGACCGAGGTTGTTTTGGTATGGATCAAAGGTCATCAGGATCATTCAAGGTCAATGAGCTCAAGGGGTAACCTTAGGTGTATGGACATGAAACTTGGAGGGTGGAGGTCGATTGTTGATGTCGAAAATTTTTAAAGTCACAACAGGTCATTAGGGGTCATTCAAGGTCAAACGAGGATAAACTTGGTGTCTCAGAGACCGGTAGTCCACGTTCCTGAAACTTGGTCTATCGGTCGGTCCCAGGGCACCCACCCACCGAGTTTGTATTGGTTTTGGATCAAGGTCCTCAAGTCATTCAAGCAAAGGGGTCAAATAGGTAAACATTGGGTTTGGACATGAAATTTGGAGGTTGGGGTTATTCGTTGATGCCGAAAATGTTAAGGGTACCCACCACCATGTGCACGCGCCATAGACTTTAATGTGTAAATCATAGTCAGCTTAATGGTATTAACTCGAGTACCTTTCGTTTTGGAAAATACGCTTATATGAAAACAAGATAGAAATTTCTCTACAACAATCAAGATTTGACGATAGCATTTACGTTTATATTTTTTATATATTTACTGATTTTTTATAGATGCCATTTTCATCCCCCACTCACGGGTTCACTTCCCGACTCTTAGCCTCGCATGCACCTGTGTGTTTATATACGTATACGCCGATCACACTTAGATTTCATTCAAATTTCGATGTTTCTTTTCAATTGTTCAGTACACATTCAATCCTGTTCTGCTAACAAAATTTGGTCAACAAAATCACAGATTACTAAAATATCTCAATTTATACACAAAAGAAGGTACTACAGTCGTGATAAACTCGACTGATAGAGCCTTGTCCACTCTACTTGGTGTGTAACCCTTTTTAAAAGAGGACATGGCAAACTTATCTATATATTAATAATAATAAACCGTGGTTCGTCTGTCTGTCTGTGGTGTCTGACTGCGTCTATTTTCTGGGAGACGGAGGGTCCATGTCCTGAACTTGGTGGGTGGGTTAACTGGGTGCCCCTTGACGAACGAAGACCCGAGTTTGTATTGGTTTTAGTGGATCAAAGGTCATGGAGGTCATTTGAGGTCAAACAAGGTCAAATGGACCGCGTCTATTTTCTCAGAGGAATGAGGTTGAAATTGGGGGGTGGGTGACCCTTGACCGTCCGAATACTGAGATTGTATGTTAGTGGATCAAACTTGGAAGAACTTGGAGGGTTGGGTCGGTTTTTGAATGCCCAAAATTTGAGGTCCGGACAAGGAATTATGGTCATTCAGGTCAAATGAGGTAACGTTGGTTTCTCGGGAGGACCAAGGGATCGCAGTTCCTGCAACTTAGGGTGGGTGCCCCTTGACCGTACGAGACAGAGGTGTTTTGTAGTGATCAAAGGTCATCAGGGGTCATCAAGGTCAATAAAATCAATGGGGTGTGGCTAAACCATGGTGTGTATTGACATGTGAAACTGGGAGATGGAGTCGGTTTTTGATGCCGAAAATTTTTCAGTCGACAAGGCATTCGGGGTCATTCAAGGTCAAATGAGGTTTAACAAGTTTGTTTCGGAGATCGAGGGTCGCCACTTTCGGTTCCGAAAACTTGTGGTTGGGTGTTCCTTGACCGTCCGAAGACCCAGGTTGTCTGGTTAGGGATCAAAAAAAACAGTTTTTCATCAGGGGTCATAATGAGGTTCAAATGGGTTAAAACTGGTGTATGGACTTGAAACTTGGAGGGGGGGGTCATTTTTGAACGGCAGAAATCTTAAAGGGCACAACAAGGTTCATCAGGGGTCATTCAGGGCAAAGGAGATCAAAAGGGTAAACTTTGGTGTATCCAGACGAAACTTGGTGGGAGGGCGATGCTGTTGATGCCAATATTTGTAAAGGTCACGACAAGATAATTAGAGGTCATTACAAGATCAAATGCGGTAAACATGGATGTATGGATTGAAACTTGGAAGTGGGGTCGATGTTGATGCAAAAAATTGTAAAGGTCACAACAAGGTATTCAGGGTCTCAAGGTCAAATGGGGTAAACATTGGTGTTATGACATGAAAACAGACCAAAAAACTTGGGGTGGGGTTGATTGTTGCTGCCGAAATGGTTAAGGTCACAACAAGGTCATCAGAAGTTATTCAAGGTCAAGGATGGGAAAATGGGGGGTAATGCTTGGTGTATGGACAGGAAACTTGGAGGGTGGGGGAGATTGTTGATGCCGAAAATTTATAAAAGGCACAACAGAGTCATTAGGGGTCATTCCAAGGTCGAAGGAACCACAACACTCAAGGGATTACTCCAAACTCAATACAACTATGCATGCCCTAACATCCCAATGATGGGTACTGCATCATTGCTGCACTCGTTAAAAGATACGCCACTGTGTTGTCATGTTATTTTTGCTGGATTTGCATAGCCCTTGCTATTGATTGTGAAAGTAATGTGCTTATTGCCAGGATGGTAAATGGGTTGTAAATACTGTGATATCATGCAGAACGTAGCATGATAAGTTTGTTATTGGGAGGGGGGGCTTTTGCGCGCTAGGAGTGGTCTTTAACCCTGTTCCCGAGAGGGTGGAATTTGATTCCATCCCACCAATGCACCAGTTTGGGACATTTCGGACTTCAATATGGTCATGTGATCCCCCAAATCCTATTCTTAACACCGCATAAAAACCCTGACTTGCAAGTTGCAACAGTCTGATTTTTAGCCCTCAAAGTACTAGTACTTATTGTTTTTTTTTGTCATGATCATGATTGTCTTGTGGTTCTTAAACTTCTTTAACACTTTTTAATCCCTTTTTGTCCCATCTGTTTTTGGTATGTTATTTTATCATTTGGCAAGCAATTGAGAAATGTAATATTTTTATGAAAATGTGGGCCAGTGCCGATTAATATCGAAACACCAAAATAAGTACTTGGCAAATGCTTAGAGTATGCCGAATTGGTAGTAGTAGGTATTGTGAAATCCCGATAATGAAGCATACTAAGGTATTTGGTACAGAATTGGTGGAAATTCGAGATTAATGCATTTTGAGACTAAAATTAGTGGGTAGGTGAATTTGAATCAGTAGTTTGTTGCAAAAAATCAGAGATATAACTGGAAAAATAATTTTTTGGACATTGAGGTTTCTCCAAATCGTGTTTCTAACCTTGGAATTCTGTGATTTCTGTGCCTGTCCATAAATGGAAAACTTTTGTCTTAAACTTATGCAAAATTATTATTCAGTATCCCTCGTATGTACCGGCGTACGCGATTGGTCAATACGCGTCACGTGACGCATGTGTAAATAACCCTTTATACATGGCGGCCGTGATGAAGCCGAAGGTGGTCAAATCATGCAAATCATAAACAATCGTTCATACCCAAAATACTATGACTGAACCCCTAAGTCACATGAATTGTGGGCTCCATGAGAATACAATTCTAGCTGGTTGCCAGTAAATGATAGCTAGTTGATGAATATTTTTTTGGGGGGATTTTCTGATTTTTCATGAATTCAAACTACACCTATTCCAAACAATTTTTTCATATGAATATATTACACAATCTATGGACTGTTTGCTATTTTTGTTTCATCAGCTTTTGGCTACATATTTTCTGTCATTTGGGTGGCTAGAGAACCCCAGCCCATTGCAGCGAAGCTTTCACCAAATTTGCGACGCACATAGAAACATGGATAAGTTTGCTATCAGGCTTCTGAAGCCTTAAACCAGTAAGTAGTGTATCATGTCATGGAATGAGGTTATCACAAAGACCACCTTCACAAAGAGTATCATTTTATATTGTAACCTACTCGCAAGTGTTTAAATGAAATAGCAAGTAGTTCCGGTCATATCATTTACTAAAAAAAGTGGGGAATTTTGGGAACCTCTTCCTGGAAAATGCAAATGCCTGGTTGAAATCTAGCTGATTGAACCTTCACTGATAAACTGAATTAAACCTCCCTGACCTTGCAGGAAATTTTAACAAAATCAGAATCTTGTTCCTGGCAGGAGGTGGAAGTATTTTAAAAGTGGTATGCAGTTGTATCCTTTATTACAGGTGCGTGTTCTGATCGTCTTGGGAATCCCCCCTATTTACCCGGAAGTAGTAATCGATTTTTGATATCAGATGAAGGTCGTATTTTTCTCACTTGTCGTCCTGAAATTTGAGGCCCTCAAATACATTTGTATTCCCAAGATAATAAATAAAAAACAACCTGTTTTAATGTTAAAACCATCAAATAGTACAGTATTGAATAGGGCTTTGCCATATGCATTATTGCTTCTACCATCAAAACCGCAAGTTTGTTTCTCATATCAAGTGAGACACAATAGACATAAATCCGTAACAAGCATCTTTAATGATAGGCACAAAATAACAGTTTTGTTTTGGCAGTAATCCAACTGAATCCGAGAAAACGCCGACCTCAATATTGTCTGCAAATAAATAAGCAAAACATCAAAACAGAACGAACAAAACACCACAAACAAGTAAGTAGAAGCTTTTGCTACGTCATCAAAGCTTTAATAGTAGCATTTGTATCATTTTGAGTAAAATCATGGTGAAGTTTTATCTTAAAAATAACAAAATCTGACTTGATTGACCCTAATATTTTTCCCTTCGTTAGCACAAACAAATCAATATTTTTAGGCCTATCTGGAATTGTGTAGAGGATTACACGGCAATTTCATCTTTTGAGAAAAGGTAAAACAAGTATGTGTTGGCTGGTTTTAAATAGGGCATTCTTACATAAAAGAAAATGGAAAAACACAGTTTCAATATTAATAAAAATAATCTACAAAAATTAGGATTGACATTTTTCACAGTTCAGCGAATCTGGGTTAAAGTAATTACATGAAAATCAAATTGAGGTCGTAAAAATTGTATTACCTGGGCAATTGTTCTTAGACAACAATGACTTCTTGATGATTCATGCATGGCATACAGCAAAATGCATGTTAAATTACAATACAATGGAAAGTGGTAAAGTGGTGCCAATATTTTGTCACATCCTTAGTTTGCAATAAAGGATATATTAAGCACATACCACATTGTTGAAGTGAATGTCTATAAAAATGTTATTTAGAAAAAAATTACAATATTGGAGGGTTTGGAAGAAATGTTCCTTTGGAGGCAAATATGTCAAAAATTTACCAATTTTTTTTGCTTGAGTGGAAAAAATTAAAATTAATAGACCAACTCAATGTGGTACTCTCTTTTTTTTTCATTTGCTTTCATTGATTGACTAGCAGTTGTTACAACATATTGAAAGAGGAGGAGGAATTAGTTTTTGATGACACACCAAAACTATTGTGTCATAAAGTGTAATGAAGATACTTTATTACAAATACAATACAGCATCCTGCTATTACAGCATAACATTGGGGAGAGAGTGGCATAGTGGTTAGGGTGCGTGCCTGGGCGCCATTACCAAAATTTCCTGGTGCGAATCCAAGTGGGACACTGTGGGTTTTACCAGGTACTAAATTTGGATTTGGACTGTATACCAGCTATTGATCAAAAACGAATACCGCTCTCCTCAGTGGTTCATTGAATTGGGCCAAGTGAATCAGTGAAAGCACCTTCGAAGGGGACGATATGGTTGTTGGTCCCGTGTACAACGCAGCCATGTTAGGAGCAGCGTATCATGGATACACGGCCCCGTATCAGCTTATTCATATAGCTGAATAAATCTGACACACCACAGCCATTACCAATGACTTGGGGATATGTAAGAAGAGGACAGCATATTATTAGTGAAAGAGAGACAGTTAGAAAGGGAGGAAGAAACAGAGTTACCATCCTGGCGAAATCCTGCTCACGGCCAAGTAGGGGCTGGAAACAAAAATGGCACACATATGAAATTGTCGACTTGACCAAGGTTTGAACCTGGGACCAAGGTTTGCAGGTCTGCCAGAAGACATGCTGTTCCGAACAACCCCTACAACATTTTGAAAGATGTACGTTATATTTTGTAAATCATTATTTTCAATGAAAAGGTGTTTTATTTTCTGCTGTTCACAAATGTATGTTATTTTTGATGTTACAGATCTGGTACATTCCTTACCAACAGCCATTCCAGACACAAGATTAACCATCAAACGATATGCTGATGCTAAATTTGAATATTTTGGGTAAGTCAAGCTCGGAGTCTAGTAGACAAGAAGCAAATTATAATGCTTATTTTCATCATCAAATGCATTAACTGAAATATTGTGAAGAGATCTAGGCTTGAAAAAATCTGGAATAAGAAAAGGTAAATGATAACATGAAAATACAATTTAAATGTTATGTTTCCACACTCAAAAGAATGAAAATTGATACAGATTACCATGTGTGTTCTAATTTGCACAGGTGCCAGGCCTAAAAAAATGTTTGGTAGGAGCATGGCCGCGGTTAGGGTGGCTTGCCTGTCGCAAATTTCCAAAAATTCCTGGCTTCGAATCCGGTGGGCCGGTCCACTTAAGCTGCTGAGATTATCGAGTACTATCAATTTTGATTTGATCTGTTAACAGCTAGTGATTAAATAAATAATACTGTTTCTCCTTCATGGGTCACTTGGAATGGGCAAATGGGTCAAAAGCATCCATGCTTGCGATATGTAGTGCGTCCCATGTACAGAGGAGTCACAAACTTGTACATGTTTACATCGCAATCAGTGTCGAATAAGAGTAGGGTGAACCACCCCCGACTGTTCCAATCCATGATAGGAGCATCATATCAGGATTACACACGGCCCCAAGATCGGTACTCAGTTGAAGAAATTCTGACACCACCTCAAGCCATTACAAATGACTTGGAATATGCTAAGAAAAAGGAGCTAAAAAAACCCTGGGATTTAGTGTAGAACCGATCACACACTGCTTATGAATCGGCAGATCTCCGATCTGTTAGTTTTGATCGGGCGATTCCGATTCAGATACTGATTCTCTGGCGATGTCATTAACCCATGAGATTTGCACAGTGTATATTCTGTACACTCTAAAAATTGCTCTCAGAAAATTGAGTTACTTTCTTATTACGTACGGTATTAATGATCAAATTACAATCTAATTGATATGCTACCAGTTGAAACAGAAACGTGGAAAAAAACTATGTTTTCAGATTTCTAGACTCCATGTGATACCCCTCCCTATCACATTATCTCTGCGTCGGCCGCAAACCAGCGATTAACCCGCGGGGCCATATGATTAGGTGATTTCCGGGTGTGCGCATGTATGATGGTGGCGAGTCATGAATTTCTAGAATATTCTAGGAATATTCAACAGGGTTGTCACCAGCCACGAATTTAGTGCCGGGTAAATTGACAACATTTGCTTCAAAAGTACTGAATCAAGTTGCAATAGTAGATTTTATAGCTGTTTTAAGGTCAATTGGCATTTTAGTGCCGGGCGACAAGGCCTATACTCCTTTGAGAGCCGGTTAATTTGGCTGAGTGCCGGTTGCTGCCGCTCGGTACCGCCCGGCGTAGTGACAACCCTGGATTTCACCAAATTGGATAAAATAACAATGAAAATCTCACATACCAATTTATAAATTTATGATAAAAAAAAAATATGATAGTTGTTTCAACTTGTGTTGAAAAGTTTTGTCTCAAAATTTATTCAACAAAATTGCATTAAATTGTAGTAAATGAAAGAATCCTCAGCCAATCAGGAAAGTTGTTTCATCTCATCAAGAATTTACGGGAAATTCCCTGGTTTGTGACAGTGAATCAAGTCAACTTAAACATTGCGGATACAAAACACACATGGCGCTTCATATTTGTAGTTAATGTATGTGAATGTTTGTTTGAGACTCTTGTTGTTCTAAGCTAGATGCAGGAATTCAATTGAAAACATATAGGCCTAAGGTCTCATTGGCAGATAGGTGAGTTTGAATGAGTTTTTGCCATTTTTCTAGGCTTGTAGTAACTGGTTGGGATCTGTTCATGAGATCGGTAGGGAGAAGAAGTTTTTGCCGATTCCAATCCAGATCCGAAAAGCTTAAAATCGGCCCGGTTCAGAACATTCCGATGTGATCGGTTCCACACTACCTGGGATGGTTCATAACGGACTGTGAACTGATAAAAAATGTTTATGTGTTCAACATGATCAGAAATAAAAATCTCTAAATTGACTCTGAATTTGATGTAAAAAAATATAGTTGCTGGCTGAACCAATCCAACTGTGTAAAAAAGTAGCATCAATTTTCTTGGGGCATTGAAAATTTGGCACAAAATCACCCCCAAAAAACTCAAAGTGGGGTGAGTCAAAGCTTGCTGTTATTGATTAGCCTAAAGAGGTTCTCTGCGACAATGCGAGAGTAAATTGAAAAATGTGGAAATGTGCGTACCCTTCAGAAACAGCTGTTTGTGGTTTTACACCAGTTACAGAATAAGCAAAGATCAATAATCTTGTGTTTGAGGTTCAAATGTACAGGTCATGGTGCACAATGTCACTTCTAAAACTGGGCTATTCACAGGGAAAGCTTTTTGATCTCAGGTCAGATTTTATACGCACATTTAGAAATACAGAAACAGGTGAAAAGTACTGCTGTCTTTAATACATGGATTCAGACAATCACTGGCAGGTTATGTTCGCACATCAATGCCAGTACAAAAAATATTAAAAATACAAATTTGCTGATTTTTTTCAATGGTTTAGGATAAAAAACATCAGGCTTATACCTTTAAACTGGGTTACACAAGCTAGGCCGGATGGAATGTCCTTTTGCATTCCATTTATGTAATGGTGAGGAGGATGATGTATTCGTTAGGTTATAAATGAGAATCCGATTCTCAAAGTTAGGGGAAGAAGGTTTGAAAGATGTTTTTCTATATATGGTTGAATGTGCTGAATCATTTTTTTTTGGCCAACATCTGGGAAATGTTGGAAAATAAGAAATTAAAAAAAAAAAAAAAAAAAAAAAAGGAAAATTTAAATCAAGTCAGATTGGGTTTAAATGACACACAATACATTGTCTTGTTATAAGAATTGAAAATGGTTGTCTAGGTTTTGGCCTTTAGTTAACCAGGTACAGCCTATTAAGGTTCAAGGTCATTCTGGGGTAAAATTAACCAGTGCTCCTATTTTGTTGAATCTGCTGTTAGACACATTTTAAGTCAAAAGGTTAAATGCCATCTAGGGGAAATTTTAAAATTCCCTAATTAACCTCAGACATGCTTTAAAAAATCAAAAGGAGGTCATTCAAGGTAGTTAGAAGTACCAGCAGCATACCGAGATTCTATGAATAAAGTAATCACAAAAACACGATCTGCCAAATTCAATTGTATTCGTCTTTTGTAGTCATACTGCCTCAAAGTCAAAGAAATGGACGATGAAGAATACGCATATGCTACTCTTGGTGAAAGCCCTTGTACAGAGTGGAGACTGGCAACTATGAATACAGGTGAGTAGTGATTATTATGATCATCAAGAGTGTCATTTAGAGAATAAAGGTATGATTTGGGGAACCGGTAGTGCATCATAAGATGAAGTGAAACCAAGGTGATGCCATATTTCAGGAATGTTATTGCTGCTATTGTACGTTGGATGGAAAGAAATAAGCTCATGCTTAACACAGATAAGACCGAGCGTACTGACCGTGGGTATGTTTCACGAGTTCATCAAGTGGATAGTGATACCATCCAAACTTTCTAATCACCTGTATTCTTGTTAGAAATCGTTAAGTACCTCGGGTGGAGGCGATCAAAATATCTATGTCTGATCATATCAGTATGTTTGTCGCTTAATCATTTTTATCCTTGTAGACGTATGGCTGTATCCACCCGTGAATGCCTGAAAAAAGCAGATTTCATGCCTCGGATTCGTATCATTTCGCGTCTTGATTTTTTGCAACTCAGTCTTGACTGGTGTCGCTGCTGATCAACTCAGCCGCCTTCAAAGAGTTCAAAACGGTGCCGCTCGTCTTATCGTTAGAAAGAAGAAGCATGAGCATGTTGCTCCCATTCTCGTCGGGCTTCACTGGCTGCCCGTGAATTCCGATCCAATATAAATTGGCGTTGTGGCATTCCGTCATTTGAAGGTTACTCTGCCCCCCACCCAAAGCATAAATGTCGACATTTTGGGTATCTATCACCTTCCCGCGTTTCTTAGATCTTCACCTAAAAAATGCTTCAAAATTCCTCGAGTTAGCCTTAGGAGAGCCGGTGAACGCTCGTTTCGATTTGCTGCCCAGGTCGTTTGGAATTCACTACCAAACACCTTCGCAATCATCCCCCCGCTCTCTCAAGTCATATGATTGTGCCTTTCTGTGACACATGTATTACTTGAGTGAGTTGATTATGCGCTTATTCGATAGAAAATATTCTAGTGTCCCAGATTTGAACACATTATTTCACGTATTCGCCTCTCAGGTATTAAATTCCTGAAGGAGGGCGATTGGTATAAATATTTTGAACTTTTTTAAAAAAAGGTTGTGATTGGTATTATTGTGATGTTTTAAGGTGTGATGTTTTAAACGTAATATAATGATAAAACGTAATGACACGATATAACACAATTTGTGGGTTTGTCGTTAAATTTTAATACTCACTCATCAATCTCAATTAAAAAAAAAGTTGAAAACCTCAGCTTTTCCTCAAGCTTTTCATGATTCATAGATTTACATGGTTTGTGTTGTTTCATTTACTGTGCGCTCTGAGTTCTTCGAGGAAGATTTTGGCCTTATAAGAACAATTTATGATTATGATTATTTTAAGGCGAAGAACAATGTGTAAAGAGAGTACACAGTTCCTAAAATCATACCTTTATTCGCATTGTAAACTGCTTTATAATTTAAGGTCATCTTTAACCCAATTTGGATTCTTTGGCGTAAATACAACAAGAAAAGGACTGCCACTACCCCGTGACAAAAAAATCAAACAACCCATGGAATGCAACGAACATATGCAACAGGATGCAACATTGGCAGGCACGCGCAAATGTAGCAAAAATGCAAGTATGAGGAGGCGATGCAACCTCCAAAAGAACGCAATAGCATTGCGTACTACTGGGTTCAATGCGGAATTGAACCCGGGCATCTGCCAATGAGATTGCTTAATTTCGAAGCTGTTCAAGACATTGTCTTATAAAAAACAACAATATTTGCATCATACTGAATAGTTATTTGAGGGGATACAGATGGTTAGACTAACACCTGTCGGTTAATTCAACAAGAGTGTATCTACTCAGAGAATAAAATATTTGATTGAATCTTGATTTTATCATAGGTTACTTACTGAGGTGTCGACAGGAGCAAGGTACGATTTGCAAAGGTCTACGTTCTGATTGTTATGTCAAGTTGGATACTGGACTCAGAAGCATGGTAAGAAATGCAAAGGTGCATACAGTTATAAAGGTCATTTTTTCTTAGAATTATTAAAATTTTGAATATATTATATAAAATTTACTCAAATTTGAGCAATTTTTTTTTTTCAAAATGGCTCCACAAGCAAAAGACAGTATCTTTTGTCCGGCCTGAAACAGGAAATGATGTCATATCTTTCGTGCAGCTATTGTGCATGAATTTGTGCGACACCGGACTTGTTACACTTACGATTAGCTGCGGCCCTCCTACGATTAGCACGGTTTAAAGCTGCATGGACGCTCCTGTGTCACCTCCTCAGTTAAGGCATGACAAAGTATAGCCCTGGATGTAAATAGGTCGCAAACCCCATATACTCTGTTACCAAGCTACTTATAAGAAATTGAATAGGAAAAATAAGCCTCTTAGGATATTGATTGGCTAATCAATTAGATAAAGTTAAAGGCAGGCAGACATTGCACAATCATCCACGAGTAGTAAAAGTAATGGATTTTAGTCCATCCAAGCTGCGTTTTGGGTAGGTGAAAGTTCAATGTTTTCCAGTATTATGTAAGTCATGTCAACCAGAGCAGATGTGATGTAATGGATTAGTGTCCTTGGGCAGGACATAAACACTTCCAAGGACATTGGGCAATTCTAGCCCAGATTTGCTTCAGTGGTTTAATGTTTTAGTGCAGTGATGCATATCCACTGCTAACAGCTAACAAGACATAGGCAATTCTGGCTTGAACTGCCCTTGATTTCTAGACATAATGTCTCGTATATGGTCGATTTCAATTGGACATTAACCCGATATCATCTGTTCTGCCCACAAGTGGAGGCTGATGTCACAACAGGTCAATCTTTACCGCTAAAATCCTTGGTGTGAGAGGCCCAGGAAAATTGGCTAGCCACAGGTCCCGGAATTGGGTTTGAAGGTGATTTCATGATTCTAGCACTTCACTTTATTTATGGTTCACTAAACTGGTTTATTATGAGTTTACTAACTCTTTTTATTTATGATCAACTAGATGTCTTGAGGAGAAGTTTACTCCCAAAATTTAAGTGATTTCGATCTTGAATTTTGGGTGTGAGAGCAATGCTTGTATTATAGTGTCGTAGGTCGTGGTGTTGTAAATTTAGTGTTACAAAGTGACAAAGTATGGAATTTTTACAGAATAGGTACAAATGCAGTATGGGACGTATCCTCTGTTTTCTATAATTTACTTGTACATGCTTGCTATCCCCGCTTCCAGGACCAAAACGACACGTTGGATTGCTGAAGGGTACAGTCATGCAAAGAAATAGGTGTGCGCATATGTATATGTCCAAGAAATAGTGAGCCAGAGTATGGGTTGTGAAATTTTAAACACAATTGTTGGCATGATTGCCTATCAAGAACATAAGTGGATATTTTTTCTAATTATTATGTACACAGAGAACTGGTAACAACCATTTGTTGTGGGCTCATGGTTGATTTTGTTTGTGATTTATCCAATATTCTTAGTCATTTTTAGTTTTAGTTTGTGTGTTGGATCCTTCTATTGATTGTGTTGTGGGGATTTGTGATCACATGACGTGAAGTTTACATATTTTTCACTGTGTACAATTCTCTACTCACTCACTTTGGTGCGACTCTGTTAGTGCTTTAGATTAATGTATTTTCACAAGTAATTTATGTATTTGTTTCAATTTTGTCATATGTTGTTATTATTAGTCATGTAATGAGGCACATACTTTTTAAATAAAAGATGTTTTATGTATATTGACTTTTATGCGTACACAGGGCCTACTAAAAATCAACCCTGTTGAGTAGGTTACCCTGTCTAAAATTGGTTAATAGAAATAAATAAATAACTAGTTTAATTCAAAAGCTAGCCTCAATTGCAATTTTGGTGATGATGAAAGTAGAGAAATAGCATCATGTGGACATGTTGGTCCTTTGTTATCTCCATAAAATTCCTGCCTTGTAAAGATTAACAAAATATATCATACGGTCCTTTTTGTAGTCTCTACCACAACTCAGTTGACACTATCCAATAATCATATTCTTCCCCACCAGTTCAAGACATCGTATTCCAGCTACAGAGATTAGTGTCTGTTCTGCCATGACAACCTACCATCGACTGCCACCAGCAAATGAAAGACTTTGACCGACGTTTCCCAATTGAGGTCGATCTCTTACGCACCACCATGGACTATAACCGCACCAACCAGTTCAATGATGGTGTGGAGGGGATGAGGAAGATGGATGACGCCAACTGCATTAGAAGCGGCATGAAGATACTATGTTGACCTTCGTAAAAGTGTAGATTGTTAGTGTTGTATTCATGATCAAATCGCCATGTCATTCTAGAATAACCTTTATTGTTAAATTGTGAATATCTTAAATTATATTTTAAACATACTGCAATTGCGATACAACAGCTAACAATTGTTGTCTTTACAAGTTTAAGTTATGAAATATTTTGCAATGTTTTGCAGAGTGGTGTAACTAACAGTCAGAACATAGAGTTCACGGTCAAAGAAAGAATGGAAGAAAATTCTTATTTTTATTTGCCATTGAAAAATCACATACAACTCTAATTAACTTGGAAAAAGCTCCTATGTACCCCCACTTCAAAATTTTACAGGAAAATTTTTTTTTTTAATTCTATGGCCTGCAGCACCATGCACTAACAAAACTCCGATATTTCAAGGCCAAAAATTTAAAACTACAATATGTACCTGTAGATTCTTGAAAGGGGTACACATGGAACTCTTCGCGAACTATTTTGTATTCAAAAATTGATTGTATGAATAAGTGGTTATCATCCTTTCAAAAATTATTGACAACAAAATTTAGGTAGTTGTTTTACCTAGGTTAACCTTTAAGCGAGAAAATAATGAAACACAACCAGCTTGTCATTTTTCTTTCACTTGAATACCTGTTAAGCCATGGAGTAATACATGTCTGGATACCAAATTACAGGCCAAGATGTAGTGTACACATGCAGTTGCCTACACCTCTAGTGCATCCAATGGGTGGTACCTTTGAATTACACTAATGTAACAAGCTTTAACTCATGGTACTATTTTATTATTCCTATGTCCTCTTAACATATTAGTCACATATGCTTTAGATTTTTCATGGAATGTGCGTGATGCTCCTGTTTACCACCTTCTGGTGAAGTTTGTCTAAAGATAGCTGGTAACAGAGTATCTGCAAAAGGTACTTATGAGTAAACTTGAAGGGTACTACTACTAGTGGCATCCAGTGCTTTCCTGTCCTCACTATGTGATAGACCCAGCTAAAAATGGTAGAGCAACCTTGACCCAGTTACTTATGCCCTCAGATCTTAGCTGCAGGTCTTGTTGACAGTGCGTTCTTGGGATTCCTTGGCGTACACATGAGTAGCTCAAGTAGGGGTACACCATGCGTTAAGAATCTGGCGGTGTATTGTTTGAAGTTCCATGTATCATAACATGCTTGAAAGCTGCAATTTACATGAAAACTAATGACAGTATTCATAATTTGGTTGTGACGGCTCAATAGCAGTAAGTGATTGAAATGTTATACAAAGAGTGTTTACTGGAGTAGCACAGCAGTGACTTTTGCTTAGTCCGTTTTGTAAGCCTACTGGCTAATGGCTATTGTGTTCCACGGTTTGCACCAGCAACATGCTATAAAATTGAAACCTTCACAATTGAAATAATATCTAAATACATTTTTCTTGGCCATTAGTTTATGACCATCTATCGGTATGTGGCTTTCTCACAAAATAGTTTAAGAAAATTGCTTTTTGAAGTCATGTCTTGAATTGTCAAAATTCACCATTGACTTCACATGCAAAATTTTAATTGAGCAATCGGTGAAAAATTAAGGCAAGATTCAAATGCTTGCAAATTCATATTTAATCGCCAAATGTGATATAAGCTACTCATCTTGAAAAAGTTGGTTATTTTCCCACCCACTATACACCTAAGCATGTTTTGTATTGCGCAGCTTGTGAATTGTCAACTAAACTCCCATGATGTGATAGTAACCGATTTCAAGGATATAGCTAAGCCGGTCGGCAGTGGTCGGCCATGACCGGCACTTGTTCCCACCGACCCGCACAGGTCATTTGGGAATTATTTTAGCCAACGGACTTTCAGTAAATGAAAAATTACCACATAAAATGGCAAATAAACTTGTAGTTTGCCAATACGTGCCATAAGTGTAGTAAATTGTAAGATTTACAACCAGCACTTAGATTAGCTTAGCTATAACCCTGCTGAATTTGAATCCCTACGATATCGTTCGATATTTTTATCTCTTCAATTGAAGAGCATTCACAAAGCGTCATCATGGACTTCTAGTGTTAGGATTTAGGTTAGTGTTTGGTTAAGAAAGGATAATGGCCTATGATTAGTCAGATCTAGGGTTAGTGTTAAGGTACAATTTTTACATCATGAAAAACATGACTGATTTTTTATGTCTTACATAAGCTATCCTGTTCTCTCTTCTTGTGTCTCTTTGGTAGTTATAGAGAATTTGTATCAAATGTTTTTCAAAACTTAAAGCATACTGTAACAGCACATTTTGAGAAGAGCACCTCCCCCCCTCCCCATTTTTAAAAAAATTCAGATTTTTGCACAGTTGCATTGGTAATAGCTATTAAAAATACCTGTGATGTAAAACTGGAACCTTCTCTAATGTCGCATAGATCCCATTCAGTGGCCGCTGAAAACCTCATTCCAATTAAAAAGCAGGAATAGTGCATGTATGTGTCAACGCTCATCCATTATCTGTTGCGTTGGTTTACGTCATGTCAAGGTTTGCATCATTTTTATGATATTGCAGGCTATTTTTGTCATAAAGGATTGACAGAATTTCACATTTCGCATAAGCTGCCATGAATTAGGATCGGGATCCCCAAATCTAATTACGATCCCTTCTTTTATGAACACCATGCGCACTTTTTTGAAATCATACCATTCCACAGTTAGTTTTACTAGACAATTACCAACACCTGTGCAAAAATCCCTCCCACGTACTCACATCATTGAATATCGGGGGCCCGCCTTCAAAAATGTGCAATTATCGCTTTAAGTACCTGTAGCAGTCTACATCGGTTTATCAAACGTCTGTTTTAAAGGAATGTGTATTACAGCTTTTTAGTTGTGCAATGGTGCTTGCCAGGGTTTACTGTCTTGTCTTCATACACATTGTAATTGTTATTTCAGTACATGTCTTTTTTGTGCTCCATGATCAATACTGTTAATCTGTATAAAGGGACACAATTCCGAGATTTTGTGGGAAGGGCGCCTCAATTTGTGTTTACGAAGCCAGGATTTTGCATGTACGCTAACCCTCTTCCAATTAACAATACCTTAATTGTGTGGTCCCGGGGGGTTTTGACCCGGAAAATAATTGTTATTGAGCTGATTTTTGCAGCCAATAAGCAGAATGCTCATAAACAACATATCCAAATCCCCATAATCCCCCTTGGGGAAAAGTTTTTTATCCAAGATGGCCACCCAATTAGTCATATTTCACTTTTAAAGTAGATGTTGATGATTTTTAGTATTTTGGCATTGTTTGGGGGTCAAAGAATCCAACGCGTACAAATCTAAAATCACTGATGACTTCCTTCATCACACGGCAGTCCTCCAAAATCCAAAATGGCCGCCATTTTATATGAATTATACAAAAAACAAAATATTGACTGCTATGAGGGGCATGGTTGAAACTATAGCCCAAGGTGATCTCGAAACATACTGAATGGGATGGGGAACTAATGGGCCCGGGCCCGGATGCCTCAATGAGTGATGAATTGTTTTCACCCCCCTCCCCTCGCCTCCCCCGCCTATCTTCTTCCTCCCGCTTTCATGCATTATTGTTTCGAGACGATCCCACCGCGGGCATATATTTTCAACCATGCTCCGACTAAAAAGCAGTCAATATTTTGTTTTATTCCCGAATTATAG
>JAMKCH010023828.1:0-65756 GCA_023653785.1 Ophioderma brevispina
CCTATCGCACTGATATACTGTGTATAATTTTACCTCATGAAAACGGAAAGTCTTATTTCAATCACTTACTCTTGAATTTAAGCATTAAAGTAACTACTTTAGTTCAGATGACGTTTTTCAAGTACTACACAAACAAAATTATATTATGAAATCTCTATGAAATCAGCCTTTACAAAGTCAATATTAGCACCTTTTTTGAAGTGCAACAACCACCCAATTTTTTCACAATTTGTATTTTCGCACAGCTATGGTTTCTAATTGTCTAGAAACTACACCTGCGAACGAGAATGCCAAAAATTCGTATTTTATCATAAAATGAGCGATTTTTGTAATTAGAATTGGGATCCTAGCTTGTTACTTAATGCCGAGCTGGAAATGCTAAGTTCTGTCCGTCCAGATGAAATAGTGCCACCTCAAGAAAATGACCTCTATCTTGACTTGCCTGAAACCATAAAACAACTAATATATGAGCGTAGATACTACATGGCCACTATTCCTCCCTCCCCGGCTATAGGCCAGTAAAACTTATGGATGACCTATAAAAATTGCAACAGAAAGGTTTTTTGTTTAATCTGTTTGTATGTCCTACTGAACATCATATCCAAACTCGGCCCAAAATCGCCATCGGGAAGTGGTCTAATTATCATCAATCCAAAATGGCGCGCCAAAAGACATCTTTCAAGCCCTGTTCTCCTTAAACGTTTGGTTTTAGACCCCATAAATATTTATTATAGATAGAAATATGATCCAAAGATCGGATCCAGCGGTTAAAAACATTATGACGTACCTGTAACGTCCTCATGCAAATTTAAACTTCAATTACGTCATAAGGGTGACAAAAGAACGAATGACGTAACTATGATTTTGTGTGAATAATATAGTATGACGTAAACGTGCTATAAAAACAACAACAAAGCAACAACAATACACAAATGATAATGATAACGATAACAATAAGTATGGTTTATATTGCACTAAAATACCTAATACAATCCAAGGTGCCGCTGCCATTATCATTGCTGCCAACAGGAAATTGTCATTCCTTCCATCGCCTATGTGTATCAGCCAATTGTGCACCTGCTACAAGCCTCTTATGTGTATATCGAATAGGTGACAAAAAACGGAAACAATTAAAAAAAATACCAGAACATTTATATGAATTTGTACTCATGTGTATTCACTCCTAATGCGTGAGTTTTATATGGCATGTGTCTTGAATTGGGGCTTACTCTAGGGTTTGGCTGTTTTTAATCATGCCAAGTAAGCAACTCACATTTAAAGTTTATTTAGCTTTAAAGTTGATACCAATTATCTTGATCAGACTTTAACAGTTAAATTAGACTATGAGAAAAAAACGAAATGCGGAGGGTGGATTCAATTGGGACCCGGCGATTGGGAACACATTACCATGTGGAATTATATAGGGGGGGAGAATATGAAGCTTCAGCACTTATTGTTTTTCTTTAATCTTAACAATCACAATTATATATATAGGGTTAAACCTAATTAACTGCCCTTTAATATTAAGAAGACCAAAATCTTGTTGTGGACCTAAAGAAAATGTACTAAAAGTAATTGATAATTAACAAGTTGGGATTGATATACAATGGGCACAATCCACATGGTGTTTTCTCTTTAACCCATTATGACCTGTTGATGCTTTATTACCTGGACCTGCCCATTTAGCATCGACACTGTAAAATCTTCATACGTGTCTACAGTAAAAACAATTTTCAACCAGGGTTATTAACCCTAATTATGTTTACATTTTATGAATGGTTAATTGGATTTACTTTGCAATTACTTTATGTGGCTCAGCAGAAGCTAATTGCAAAATTTTTTAAGCAGTCTTAAGGACTTTATGCAATATATGGCATATTTTTTTATGCCATTTCGTTACCAGTTGCTCCCTAAATCATAAGAGATACCACTGTTTTGTCTACTTTTTTTTTTCATCGGTATTTTTATCAATAACTGCTTTAGACCTAGCCCTACTGCAATTTTGATAACCTATTCGGAAAGATTGGACAATTCCTTTCAGAAAATGTTTACTTTTCATAGCTAGTCATTGTAGTTTTTGGAAGTTTAAAGGTTTAAAGGCTGACTCAGCGAATTTCGAAAGTATAACATTTTTGCTAGAAATTAAAAATTAGACCACTAGAAATAAAGATAGCACCCTACAACTGCTTAATTCCAACGTTAAAGATGAATGGGATGTTTCGTTTCATGCAGTAAACATTTAGGCATTGTATAACAGTGTCATAGTATAACGTGTGTACCAAAATTTTCCGGATCCGGAGTTTTAAAACAAGGTGAGATTTTCCCAGGAGCGGATCAGGATTGGAAACGGTCAAAATTACCTGTGGGGGCTGAAAGGCTAAACTGGTCCAAAATTGGCTATTTTGCAAGATTTTTGCAGATTTTATACCGGGAGGCGCGCGCCCTCCGCCCCTCCCCAGGGGGGGCCGCCTGTTTTTCTTTCGATATGAAAGACTTTCGCTTTGAGCTTAGTTATTCACATAGTGATATTATGACAATCATTAATAATGGCTTGTCATTATAAAAAACTTTGTATTGCAAAAAACATGATTTGTTTGAATTTGAGTGCCCTTCATCGGGAAATCTCTGAGTCGGCCTTTAAGCTAAAAATTGATGCGTGGGTAATTGAAATTTTGCGACGAAAACGCACTGACAGCGCCACTATCAGATGCATGGCCATATTGATGTTTAATCTACTTGGTTCATAGGGCCTACCCTAGCGGACATGTCTTTTTCGTTGCAAAGTCTTAGAATCGCCATAAACGTTTCATAATGTATTTTAATGCAAACTTGTCATAAATGTTTGAAAAAGGTGGACGCGACATACAGACCGAACAGGTGATGAATTCACCATAGCCTAAGCTAACTTGCAGCACTGCGGTTGTCGACAATGTCGATTTCGTCGTTCGCTGCTTTTTTTTGATTGTCCGACAATGAAAATACTTGCCGATACCAGCCCTACTTATACGGTAAGATTTTTTCCAGAACAGCTCCCAAATAGCCACTTGGGTTGACAACAAGCAATGGGATTCCTGTTTGTTCCACTACACCAGTTCATTTCACTGAATGTTTTTCCTTGTATAGTGTTTCTCATGTGCTTATGATTTTTGTATCTTTTACAGTCCATCATTCATAAATAGTCATGTCTGGAGTTTCATCCGATAAATTAGATCCACCTTTAGTAGATCTGTTCACAGTAGATCTTCCCATGGATATTCGACCACAGTAGATCCACCCTGCAGTAAATCCGCCCGCAGTAGATCCGCCCCAGTAGATCCGCCTACAGTAGATCCACCCCCTACCGTAGATCCGCCCACAGTAAACCCACTTACAGTAGACTCCACCCAGGTAGATCTACCCATATTCGATCCACCTACAGTAGACCCACGTGCTTAATGTGGTCACCCTGATGTGTACAACATGGAACAAGCTGCTTAAACTACTTAAACTCCCGCTGACGTAATAATTCATAATAATACCTAATAATTCGTCTATTTGTGTGGGTTTATGTCCTAGACACGTCATTGACACGTCATAGTGCGTTTTTACAACTTCTTGATTCTTGGTGTCATATCTTTGTATCTACTAATAACATAATTTGTGGGTTCTAACTCAACCTGTTAGGATTAGGGCCTCAAGTTGCTTTGGCGGGCCATTTTGGATGTACATGCTATTACCCACTTCCCAGTGGTCCATTTGGCCGATTTTGTAATATTAAATGTCAAGGGTTTATTGTAACAATATTATACCCAAAAAACCTTCGCTGTTGCAATTTGTCCAGGTTCATATATATATTGGCTAATTTACTAGTCACTATTTATATTGAAGGCCGTTTCCAGCAGCCCGTTGAATTATTATCGGGGAATCCCGATATTAGTTATTCTAGTTACAAAATTCCTTCCTTTGCGACACTAGACATTATAGAGCTTAAACATTCACAGGTATAATTTTAGAAGAAGGAAAGGAGAAAAGGGCATTACCAGATTCTAGAGTACGGAGCCAAGGGGAGGTCTGGGAAGCGTTTATGGTGGTATGATAGCGTGAGTGAACAAGTGAGTAGAGGGGGGGTACCTGGAAGAGGGTGTCAATAGAGAGGGGAGGGGGTAGAGTGTTGGGAGGGTGAAAACTTGATATGGAGGAAAAGCGTTGGTGGTCTGATGGGAGGAGGTATGGTGTATTAGCTGTCCAGTTACCAATGCCGCGTGGAAAAATCTCAATTTTTTTTAAAAAGTGGGGGCGCTCTCAATAAAAATGTGCTAATATTGCTTTAATGATTTCTAATTTTTCCTAGTGATTAAAATCTGCTTCATGTGGAATTGGTTTTGTGTCAAATTCCCATGCAAATTTGGATGGTTGGGCACCCGTTTTAAAATTAATTTTAAGGTGCTTTTATCACCATAAGCATCCTGCAGCGCTGTTCCTATTATTTTTATGCTGTCATCAAGAAATAGTCACTGCCATTTTGCTTCGTCTTGCTTGCAAGTGGCCCAAGTGCACAGATTTAAGCTATGATGGGGGGATTTTCCCCCAATGTTTTTTCTTGCCGCACCCCCCCCCCCCCCCACCCCCCCCCCACCCCCTGATAGATTTTTTGGCAAAAATCAAGCGATTCGGGGCTAACAAATCACCAAATTTTGGGCAAACTCAGCAATTTTGGGACAAACTTGGTTAAAAATATTTTTAATGTAAAAGCTAGGACTTGAAGGTTTTTTGTATACAATTTTTATGAACATTTTCCTGACAATCTTGTCACATTATGTAATAATTGGCTTTAAAAATCTCCAGGTAAAAGTAACAAGACAAAAACCATTCTTTCCAGTTAAGGCAAGGACATTATGACTAAGAGCGATTGCTTAACTATTGAAAAAGCAAGGGAAAGTCACAATTGATTGGTTTTAGGGTGTGCAGCTGGCGTGGCCAGGTGGAGGGAGGCAGAGTTAAAACCCTTCTAAAATGTTTTTGAGGTGAAATCGATTAAAAGATAATTTCCTGTTAAATAATATTAGCCCCTTCAGACTCTTTTCTTGCGAAATTAAATGGGAAATATTTTTTTGCCTCTGTGACAGGGACTTTGTTCTTGCATCCTACCTGGAAATTGCCCCTCAGAACCATTGGGCTGGCTATGTGCCTGAGGATGTGCGCTTAAACTTGTCCTCTGTATCTCAAAAACATACCTGAAAATTAAATGGACATCAAGACGGCCCATTGTCTAGTCAATACACACAACACTCTCACACTTTCTTCCTTGACTCTTGCTTGCTCTGCTCATATTTGTTCCTTTCCATTCACTTCTTAATTTTTTTGGGTATGCTGCAAAGAAGATTTCTCACTAAAAATTGTGAAATTAATTTATTTTTTTTTGTATTTGATTGTTTTCTTTTTTAACCCAATCCATCCCACTGCCCTTTATTGGCAGTCCAGTTATTGTGTGCCAATGAGTGCCGACTGGACATTTAGTGAAAAATCCGATAACTACCTACTGTGGCACTTACTCCTCAGGAACCGACTGCCAATGCAAGCTTGCTTGGCATTTTCTCTCAGGAGATGGCAGAAATACAAGCACAGGTTTTTGCCAGCTGGGCATTTCCCCCTCAGAAGGCCAAACAATTTTTAAACAATAACAAAAAATTACTCTACCCTAAAACTAAACAAATCTCCAAATGCCTATGGAACCTGGCGAGCAAAAAACTCTCAGACCTTTCTGAGCTTTTCTTGTATCTTACACTGGCACACACATGTACATGGAAACTGTTAAATATCCACCCAAAAATAAGTAAAAAAAAAACCCTGAAGACATTGAGTGCCAGATGGGCATTTACCCCTAAAGAGAGCACAAACATTGGACTGCCGATGCGAGTGGTGGTTATGCATTTTCCCATCAGGGAGATTGCAAAAGCTGGAATGCTGATAAGTGCCTTCTGGCATATCCCCATAGAACCCAACTACCACGGGTGGCTGTGGGACGTTAAAACACTTTTTCCCAAGGATATAATTATTCAGAAAGGTAAATTCCCAAATTTCATTCATGACTGCAGTTTTGCCACTGGTGTTTCGTTTAAGTGATGTATGATCAAAGCATTTTGATCAAAATATATCATAGTTTTTTGTGGCGGAAAAGTGCGAGAAACATTATGAAGGATTGTCCCGCATCCTTTTAATTCTTTTTCTACTTTTTAATTTTATTTCTACTGTTTTGTAGTGCACAGTAGTAAGGAAAGAAACAAACTTTTTTCTTAGAAACATTTGGCAAAGACAAGGTTCTTGTATTGGATCTTTGACTTTTTTTTCTTTAGTGTTATTTTGTTCATAACCACCAAACCGATAAAAAATCAACATTATTAAATTTGTTAGCCTGCTGAGTATTTTAGTTCAGGTTGTGATAATTAATCAAAAATTCAGGCACATTCCCAGGAACTATTTACAACTTTATTGGCAAAATTCATTTTTTTAGAAGAAACAGGGCATGAAAATTTCTATTCCCGGGAAGCCACTGCCAAAGTTTTCTAAAACATTTATGTTCTTTGTGGCACAAAAGCGCACAATATAACTCCAAAAAAAAAATTTCAAAAAATGTTTTTTGTGAATCAGATAACAGAGATGTTAAAATGCAGAAGTTTTCAATTTGAACTTTTTTAATTATACCTCTATTTCTGTGTGCTAAAAAAGATCTCACACCACAAAATCCCCACCACCTTGCACTTCAATTTATTTTGTTTTTATGTCGACTATGTATTGGATCTGATGGCACTTGGTTATAGAGCAGGCCTTATGTAGGATTTATTTAGGGAGGTGCAGGAACTTTGAAAAAATTGGAACCGGAAGAAAATGAACAAAAAATCAGCAAAAAGAGGATCTTTTGCCACTTCTGTGAATTTTGGGAAAGGTTTGCTTGAAATAAATTAAAATGAATTGCTTCAATTGCATCAAAATTTTGATATTTGATTTGTTCTATTGCATCACTGAATTCATGTGTAACAATTATTTGGACCTGATAGTGAACCACCTGTAAGAATCAATTAAACTTAAAAAGACTGACATAGGCACTTTAAAATCCAACACTCCAAATAAATCCTGCTACAACCCTGGGCTAGACAAAGCTAATCATCAAAAGGACACTTGTCAATGTCCCAACTAACCTGAGTGCACAAAATCTACTCAAAATAGCAACGTGCCCTGGCTTTGTGGACGCATTGTTCTTCTGACCAAGATTGGTGATCATACATGTGAATCTGAGGTTGAAAGAAATTTCTAACTTTTCAAAAAATGACTTTTTCACCTCCAATTGGATACACCTCATAAGGGGCCTGGGTCAGTGCTTTTACTCCCAATTTTGGTTATCGTAAGGCCATTGATTTATGGTAGAACAACCGAATGATCGATTTGCAACAAAGTGTGGCCCCTTTAAAACAAAAAACGGCCCACATGAACATCTCAACCAATCAATCGAACCTACCACCCCACCCACTTTCATTCTACCAGCCAATTTGGATTAGTATGTGCCTTCCTGACTAGTTCAGTGTACCAAAAACCATTGATAGATTTTCAAAGAAATTCCCTTTATTTACCCACATGGACCTTTACCCCAATTGGAGAACAACCTCAAGGGGCGTAAGTCAGTGCTTCACACTGACCGTTTGTTGATCTAGTATTTGGTTTAAGCTTAATATTGTGGTAAAAAAAAACCTGCCTGGATGGGTATATTTCAAAGAATATGCCCCTTTAACCAGCCCACATGACCCTCCGCGATCACCCCCAATTGGGAGTAACCACATATGAACCTTGGTCAGACCAGCCGATTCGTTCTCTTCTGATCAAGTTTGGCTACAATTAGCCCAAGTAGTGTTTTTGGGTAGTGTCTAAACATTTCTCTGAAACTTGGACACACGGCCAGAGGTCAGAAAGAATTTGCGGACTGCATATAGGTTGCCATCTTGGCAAAATTCTTGCTAGAGGGTTTTCTGAATTTTTGGAAATCTAGTTCTGGAGACCCCTTGGGCCTCAAATCAGCCTTGAGCCTCAATTTTTTGAAATCCAGCAGCACATACCTTCCCCCAAAAAGTTGAGACCCTAGTGTCAACTGCTCACACCTCTCGAAAAACTACGCCAAAGAGGGCTGGCGAAGCCCGAGGTTGAGCAATGATCTAATTGCAAAAGATTTAGAAGTTTAAATTTACTCACTTTTTTCGTATCCCTAACAAGCTGCATTGGAACTCATTATCTAACTTTTTATATCCACAGCACCAGTAGGCAAAATTATGTCTCTAAATCTCTTTTCTTCTGGTTAAGAAAGTCAGTCCCATGTACAACCGTATTGCCCTAGAAATTCCTGTCCGACCGCTCTCCCGTCCTCTCCAAGGTCGGAAGTTAGACGTTACTAAACTTACTCTGGCTCCCTTCAACTCTTGGTCTCTCACCATTTTCCCAATTGACATATCTGCCATGAAGCGAGCCCGAGATCATGGAAAACCCGCGTAGTCAGCCGTGACGTACAACGTTTTGTTGATTCACACTTGAAGACATTTTAAGGGCTTTGAACGGAGACAAATTTATTGTTGGATTTGACAATGAAAGGTGTAAAAATATGTGAATAGGGTTTAATATTCAACTCAGGATGTCTAGGTAGTTAGAATTACGTTTCGAGGGGGCCCAGTGCCTTCATTTAAAGGTGAAAGGGGATAGCTGACCGGGTAAAAAAATCCGCAGCCTATTCAATTGTACCGTAAAGAAATACTAAAGCATTTGAAGGTTCTGGGTTCTGACGGACATTGATACCCCCCCCCCCAACCACCACTCCGGGCATAGAATTTAGCTAGACCAGAGCGCAACCAGGTAAGTAACCATACGCCTTAGTGTTATATCAACTGAGTCTGGATGGACGGAATATTGAAAAAAAACTTCGCGAACTGCATTTACACTTTCCAACTTCATTTCATCATCATTTTGATTATCAGCAGTAGATAGCAGACCATGGCCCATTGCCACACTGTATAAATGTTCCTAAATACAAACGATTTGAACTGTAGCTGGGACTCACAACAGTTAAAACCACGTTTTTTTTTACAGTCATATTTGCACGTTTCGAGTGCCCTTTTTAACAGTTATTTGATGGACGTTGTGGTGTCCCGCTAACAGTCAAAAACGCGTTAATTTTTAGTACTTTAACTGTAGTACTGTCCTCCAGAAACAGACCTCAAACAAGTGTGTCATGATACGGCCCCACGCTACATGCACACACGTATTGGCAGATTGGGCAGAATCAAAACCCTATGTCAGATTTTGGTCCAGAACATCCTTTTACGAATGGAGAACAAACCCGGGGCAATCAGGATTTTGTAAAAGTACACTATCACAATTGCACGTAAAACCAATTTTTAATCCTAGAATCATCAAAAATGGCCGAGATGTGGCTATTTTCGGCTCAATTTTCATTATAAAATTTACGGTTTTTTCGGTGTATTTTTCGGCTGTACAGTGTGGGTACAAAATTACTCATTATTTTTCCCTCCAACCAATTCACGCAAAATAAACACGATGTGCCAACAGCCATAACCTAATGACATTTATGTTTTCACAAACCATATGTAGTCCGATCGTGGCTTATTAAAATAATAATATAAGATTTTGTCGGTCAACTCGGTTGCTTTTTTTTTCGACTGTGTTTAACTTCCGGTAGCTTGGAAATTCCCGGTTTCGCGCGCATGCGTTTTACTTGGTTCCCCTAGTTAAGCCTCCACACAGCACATATATTAATTACAATAATAAAAAAAATATATTTTAGAGCTTGCACACACTACTTCATGCTGAGTTTCTCAGGTTTGCATACAAAAATCACTAACCCATCAAGTGGTTGCGGACTTCTGCGACCCACCAACAATATATGACCCTTGATGAAGTCACGGATAAAGTGCACTTAATTGATAAAGTCCTGCTAATTCATCAGGGTCACGCACTCTCAGCGGGTCACAAAATGCCACACATGCACATCAGAAGTATTTGAAGAATTGTACTTGTCAATATGACTTAAATAATGTTATTTGGATCCATCAGTCCACTCCGACCTCGGGTAACGGGCAGTTAAAATAGAGACCAAACCTGGAGTGAGAAGGTGCGTGTTCCGACCGTCTATTTGGAACCCCTGACCTACCCAAAGGTAAAAATCATCTTAACACCAGATGAAACTGAAAGGCCGCACATCAACTGCTTCGGGTTTAAGTTTTTGGTGGCAACCCTTTCGTTATTGAGGCAGTTGGGTGTATTTATGTTACACGGATATGTCACGGCCGCCATCAACTACTTTCAGGGTTTACACTTTTTTGGTGGCAACCCTTTCCTTTTGAGGCCATTTTGGGTGTATTACATTGTTCAAAACGATAGGTCTGGTTAAATGTTTTGATCATATTAAGTGTTAGAGAAATACACATTTTTCCGGATATTTCTAATATTTTTTGTATTTTCAAATGGTATTCTTTTGGCACATATTGCCAACCCAAGTTGGTTTTGGTTTTGTAATTTAGTTACTGGCATGCCGCAAATTTGGTGCATTTTGGAACAGGTTTGTTATGGCTTCTTTTAAACAACAACAACCGATTTTCTTTTTTCCAGGATTTGAACTGGTTTTTTATTGTTCTTAACAAATACCCCTTCCCTTCCTCTGTTCCGTTTTGAAACCACCTGTCGTGCTATTTAATAAAGATTCCTAATATATAGATTTTAAAATTTAATGAAATATACGTGCGACCCCTTCTGATTGCGTAAAGCAATGGTGTACTTGGTGGAATCGCTCTTGACGTAACGAAACCAGCGCAATTTGGAAAATAAAGATGACCTGTCACGAACTATATGCCTTGAATTTGAATTAAGCTCTCAATCTGAGTGGTGGTTCGCGTTATACTTATACTCGCAGGAGGTTTTAAACTCGTTTGAATTTGAAATTTCTTAAGAATGATCATCAAGGGAGCTGAAATTGACTCAATCATAACTGGAACCAAGCGATATGGGACGATTACTACAATATGGGCGCGAAACTATCATTAATGAGCAAAATCTTTTGTTTTTCCTGATTGTTTTTCGTCCACTTGAGAAACGTCTACCACAGACTATACAAACCTTTAGTATATTCCCGCGAATACAAATATGACCCGACAGTACCCCCTACCGCCGTGAGTGGGAAAATCTAAAACTAGAAGCCTCCAATCAGAATTGGTGTACGTATTACGGGAGCGCCAACACGCACCATGCAAAAAAAATACACACTTAAAACACACAAAAAACACACACAAAGACACCCATACACTACCAAATTAATCCTTTATGTGCTGATCTTCAGGCAGATGACCAAAAGTAGGTCTTAGAATAAGATATTCGGGCGGCGTGCCGTACGGTTTCCTTATTGGCACGGCTTCCAACATGTGTATACTAATTTGTTAATGCCGTAACATCTTATGGTAAATGTGAAAATGGCCATGCAACTTTCTCTGGAGGAATTAATGTTATATTTCATTTATTTTTCAACACCGGAGGGAGGTGCCGTTCTAGAAACCATACACCTGAAGTCCCGTCAATACCGTCGAACTTGTACATCAGGGAAATTCAGTATTCCGTTGTATGCCACCATGTGTTTCTTGGCAGGCTTTGGGATTATACTGGCTTCTGTTCTTCTTAGCTTTCAATCTTAAATCCAGAACACAGGTGCGAAATCTTTATGACACAAACGTATAAAATATCTATGGTCTAGTTTCTACCATCACCACATTTTGTCATGTGAAGTTTCCTCTCTCGATAATGAATGACAGGTAAGTCCCGTCAATAGTCAATCTCGTCTCTCAAGTTTACCCCACGACGAGAGTTTTCCGAAAGCTTACCCATCTGACACACTTTTTTCTGACACACTTCGGACACCCTAACGGAATAAACCTGTGCTTTATTCCGTGAAGGGTTTCCGAATTCATAAATGTGTCAGAAAAAAAGTGTGTCAGGTGTGTCAGGTTACGGAAACTCCCCCAACGACCTTTCATAATTATATATTAGCTTTGCTGAATTATTTTCCTTTTAAGGAATTTCACACAACTATTTTATGTCGTTACCTACATCACCTCCTATTCTGGTTATGCACAGAGTGTCCTATGTGAGTGAACGGGGGGTGGAGCTGAACAGGAGGGTGTGGTTACCACAATGCCCCCTGTTCAATTCATGCACAGTGTCATATGGGGCTGAACGGAGGTAATTGCGGTTACCCACATCAACCCCTGTACAGGTTATGCAGAGTGTCCTCTGGGGTTAACTTAGGGTGATTTTTATTACCCACAATCCACACTGTTCACGTTATACACAGTGTCCCATGGGCTGAACTGGAGGGTGATGTAGTATTTTTGAAAGTGATTCTTTGTATTGTCTGCACGCTTGGATTATTCTGGAAAAACAGTCTGGTCAAGTTAACCTATTGACCTCCTGTGCAAGTGCCCTACATGTAATTCTCATTGAATTGATTCGGTGATATGACTTCAACTAGGCTTTCATAATTATGTATTTTTCCTCTTTACCTAGGTTTGTGAAAATGTCCAGCCCTAATCTCAACAATCTCATATTCTGGAAGGTTCTCGTCTACGTAGGGGTATTCATCGGCGGTCTCGATTCTTAATCTGGTCTCACAAAAACACAAAACACTATCTTGCCAAGTAAGATGATATCTGTGAATAGGAAGGGTTTAACTGTATTCTTGAACCACCCGAGTTACTAAAACCTGGCGGGGCCTAACCCAACCAAACTTGAATATGGCTTACTAATGATATGATTCCCGTCTGTTGTTCGAATGGTTCTTAGTCCGTAAGGTCGTTATCGAAGGTTCGGAGTACGAATAGAGCATAAGGTTCATGGTCCGAAGGGCATTAGTCCGAATAAGCAGGGGTCATTAGTCCGAATTAACTAAAGTTTCATGGACGAAGAGTCGTAGTCCGAATTTGAGCCAACATGGTCATTGGTTATGACGGGTCATTAGTCCAAAATGAGCATTGGTTTTATTGGTCGAGGGTCATTATGTCGAAAAATTGAGCATAAGGTTCATTGGGTCGAACCATAATCCCACCCTAAACCCTAATCATACCTAAACATTAACACTAACTCTAAACTCTAACACTAACACTAAAAAAAAAAAAACCATAACCCTCAAAACATAACGCGAAGGGATCAGACCAATGAACCTTATGATCAATGGACCATTGACCCTTCGGACCAATGAACTTCACGTCATTCGGACTAATGACCCTTGGAACAATGATCCGGATGTTAATTCGGACTAATGTTCAATTCCGAGTAATGACCCTTCGGTCCAAACCGTCTTGCTCAATGCGGACAAATGACCCTTCTGAATAATGAGCTTAAGATCAATTCGGACAGGACCCTTCGTCGAACTAATATCCTTCGACCAACGATTAGACCCCTTGTTGTATCACTGACCTCTACACGGGGATAGCGGGTCTCTGAGTCGCCGATTTGACAAAAGGAAAGTTATTTGTGACCTATAAATTAATGGCGGGAAAAATTCATACACCTTGTCAAACAATAGAACATCGTATGGAATATGTGCACCAGCAGGTGTATTGCATTGTTTCCGCCATATTGTATCGGTCACAAAGCCAACTTTCACTCGGCGACCATTCAAACTGTGCGGCAGCCCGCTACCATGTATATCCGTCTAGCCCTATTTCCTTTCATCTTTTATCTATTTATCTCTTTTGTTTGTACTGCCCATTATTTTTGAGGAACAGGCCTCAGGCCGTTCCGCAAAAATAAATGGGCAGTACAGTACAAACAAAAGAGACACACAATAGGATTGGTGTAGAAACACCGGCTACCATTGTTAGGGGGGGGGAGGAAAGGAAATATTTAAATTATAATCACTTTATGGACACCTGCCGTGATCTTAACATCTGCTTCTATCAAAAGCCATTGTCACGAGACAAACATAAAGTTCGTCAGGCTGATGCCACAGCGATGCTTGTTATTTGTGTGGCGCCGCAAGCAGTACTCTATTCAAAATATAAAAGTTGTGGTGTTGCAGAATGGGGGGGGGGGGGGCAAAGGTGAATTCCAGAGACGCGATACGTTTATGATTTTTTAATCAAATAAATTTGTAAGATAATGTTAGGGATACAAACAATGAACGTGGACTTTGCATATGCTAAATATATTAATGTATTATAAAAGCGGATTCTAATTGTTATATATTAAAAACACACACGTTCAAGCTTCACGGCCAGTTAATTAGCATGTAGCTGCAAGCGTATTGTAACGAATACGCCTTTTCGTTGTTGTTGTTGACACGTCTCTATCATTTAATGATACAAATTTCTGTGGTAGTTTCTATATGGTTACATACTGAACGTAAATGTTTTTCGATTGGATGGTTGGGCTTTACTAATTCAACACTGGGCTTTCAGTGTCACACATACCTACAATGATTCCAAGACTGATACCCGTCAAAGACTGAATACCTCAAGACGGAAATACCTCTTGGGCTTTAGTATTCAACACATACATACAGGTGAATGCCCAAAGACTGAATACCCCATAGATTACCCGCTTGGTCTATTACTTGCTGATAACCATCGTAAACATGCGAATGTAGCAAGGACATTTCGGTGGGTTTTATTTTAAAGAAAATAGTTTGTGCCTATGTTCCTTTTAACCATAAAATTCGAACTGTGTATTCAAAATGGTACTTAATAATTAGAAAAAAAAAATCGCATTTCCTTCTTTGCACGACGTATATACAAGGAATTAAACGGCTCAAAACAGACCATTCGCGATATAATTGTCTCTGGAGGTGTGTTTCGCTTGGCTAGTTTCTGACATGTCTCGCCGCGGCTCGACCATGGTAGAAACTGCGAGCTCAACACACCTCCAGAGGGACCAATTATGTTCGCGAATGGTCTGTCTCTCGCCCCTTTCTTTAAAGCGTAGGGTTAGTGGTTGAATCATTGAACATTACACAGTGATTACACAATGAGCTGGTCTACTAGGAAGGTATGCACTACAAAATATACAATACAATAGAGAAGAAACGTTTAAATTGAATTAATACACCAAGGATACCCTTAAGCTAACAAGTCGCGTTTCCCAAAAGGGGGGTCCTAGTGAGAGATTACGAACAACGAATTTACAAAATCGTTAAAAACAATGAAGCGTTAAAACAAGATTAACTTTAACCATACATTCTGGTTAAAAGTTGAGTTTTTGCCATCTTTTTAAGATTGGATTTCATGTGAAATTGATTTAGTGTTGTCAGGCAGGCTGTTCCGTCTTTGATAGCATTATATTAAAATGACACCCCCGGCCAGCATAGGGTTTTTTTATCTTTGGAATTTTAATTAAATCTAGTGAAGAAGACCAGGGAATCTTGATAAAAATTTCTTTCATATAATCGATGGCAATTAAGTAAAAGCATTGATCCAAACCGAAGCGGTTCAGCTCTGCTAATGTTGTGATGTTCAAAAGGCCCAAATTCGATAGGATGACATAAATAAAATCCTTATTTAGGATAACATCTTTTCACTTTGTTTGGAGCGCATTTTAATCTGTTTGCATGATATTTGGGAATGCCACGAAAAAATAGAATAATCAAAACGGCATCCACACAAGCGATGGATGAAACAGATGTTGTCAATTTTTAGTTTTTGTTTGACATTCTAAATAAAAAAACATTTACCTGTACTGTAAGAATTTTAAACGAGAATTTATCTTTGTACGTGATCAAAATTCACGATATTGACAAGAATCAAGTTAGTTTTTTTTTCGGTGCACATGTGTAAAGACAACAAGTACATGTGTATCAAAAATAGTACTCCATCTTTAGTTAGATTAAGTGCTCTGCCAGGTCTCTGGTTGTGTGTAACTCCACGAAGGTCTCTGAATTACTTAAATCATGGACCTCTACACATGGATCTAGGGGCTGCACATCGTTAAGTGTCGTCTTGCACACAGCGCCCGGCCCCACCCCCCACCGCCCATTGTTGAATAACGGTCAGAACAGAAAGTTAATTTGAGCAACCGCAACCTTCACTGCGCTAGGGAGTTCACACGTTTTAGACGGTACATGCCAAGTGGCTGACACGTACACAAAAACTTGTGAACGATATCGGACCCGTGTGGCAGGAGGTAGAAAGATCCTCAGGGCTCACAGTCCGGGGAACAATGGTGAACAATAGGGCAATCGATTCAGTGACTCTTCACGCAACATAGTTCACGCTTTGTTCCGTGTTGTCTATGAGCCCGGACTATGAATCCTGCCGACCATATCTCCTTTCACACCGGTCAGATAGCGTTGATTCAAATTTTTTGTACATGGAGATTGCGCCAAAATATACTTGGCCTATCGTAAACGATTAGCACCAAAATATCCTAATAATTGTCTAGATAGGTGACTAGTTTATTAACATAGGTTTATTTTTTTAAAAAGACGAAAAAAAAACGTGAAATACGATACATACAAGCATGGTTTCTTAATTACAGTAGGCCTATATTACGATTGCTGCTGTCAAAGTTTTTTTTCTTCATGCCACACTCCAGGCCCTCAAAAATAGTGAGCTAGGGGTCTTTTTTGTGAGGAACCGTTTCTAACATCGGATCGGACCACCTGATTCGTCGATTTCGCGATATCCGGGTACCGCAAAACCGTCTTTTGTTTTTTTCATTCCTTGTTCAAGCCTTAAACACAGGTTGGCTTGCGTGAAAGTCCACGACGTAGCGCATGTCTAAGAATAGCCGCGCCAATTAGCGATGCGGATACGTAATCGGCGGCGCTGTGTCCGAGGCCGTACAGATGATATGGGAGCGTCGTAAATGGTGTGGCTGGCCGCCCACAGTTGGAATGGTACGCCGAGGAAAATCAGGAATTTGCATTTTACTCGACATATGGCGGGAAACAATGCTACCACCTGCTGGTGACAATTCCACACAAATGTTCTATTGTTAGACAAATTCCTTAATTGACAGTGTATGCATGTTCCCGCCATATTGTCAAGGTAAAAAGCAAACTTCTGATGTTTCAATTGGCGACTCAGACCCGCAGTCATGTGTAGAGGTTCAGTGTATATACAGGAAACATCGTGAGGCACGCAAGACAAAGCTACATGGCCAATTGTACTACGCGAGGGGGTGGTTTCCGTAAGTCATTCTTTCTGACACACTTCTGAAATTCGGGAACCTTAAGAAAATAAGCCGTGTTTTATAATCCATAGATGTGTCGAAGAAGTTGGTCAGAGGGTTACCATACGGCAATACACCGAGCGAGATGTGATTTACTGACGCCTGTCGTCTACCGCCTCGATTTTTGCGTTTAGTTCTAAGATTCAATTAATGGATTAACGATAACAAAGATAACGAAGTAACAACCAAAGCACAAGTTTTGACTATACTTGAAATTGCAGCGAAAGTGCCGCCCGGAAAAGAATGAGGAGGAAAATTCAGCATCCACACAGCATCGTTAAGCATTGTAACTCCATTGCTCACTTGCAAGCACAAGACCTTGTCGATGTTAACAATTTGTGAGTCCAACAGTACAGTATTTTCTTAATATCCAAGGCTGTTTCCAGTGGTGACAGAAAATATTATAGTCTTCTTCTCTGGTAGGACTAAATCGCCATTTGCTGGCTCCGACCATAATTTCAAAGATATTAATCAGAAATTGAACAATTTTGATCGATGGACGATTTAATCGCACCTTCAGGCAAAACGTATCTTCCAGTTTTAATCATTGAAAGTTCCATCTGTCTTCATCATCCTTCTTAAAATAGATCATCCTTACAAACCGGACTCTTCTTAAAACACATTTGAAAAAAATCTTTCAGAGGTGTCAGGGGTGTCACCTCTTGCTCATGTAGACATGCTTACAATCCCGGATTTGCAATTTAACCTAATGAGTTACCTTATTTATTTTCAATGAAATCATCTGCGCATTTTATTAAAACTTCAGCTTCAAGGCTGGTTTTTATCAGTGGGGTTTGTGTTGGCCTTCGGATCAATGTTCAGCAAGACATGGCGAGTGCACAAAGTAGCCGCTTTCAAGACGCCAAAACGAAGGGTATGTTCAATATAGTCAACATTTTTTAATTGGCGTAACCCGACCTACTACCCAACCAGATTTTAATCAAACATTAATGCGGACTGTAATTTGAGATTTCTCAGGGAATAATTCGAGCTCTCTGTCTGTCTGTCTGCCTGACTATCTGTCTATATGTCGGTCTGCCCCCCGCTTTCTCTTTCCCATCAGACCTCATTATGTATGTAATGCAAATAATTAAAAAATAATACTTTAATTTTAACTGGATTAAACATTACTTTCAGTACCACCAGCAAAGAACGTTTTGTCGATTTGTTATCTAATTTTCTCTGTATACTCAATATTCAGGTAATAACAGACCAGCAACTATGCTGATGGTTCTGGTATTGCTGTTCGTTGATATAGTGTATGGCAGTATGGAAATGTCGATCCTATGGGGTTAAACACCTGGAGTTTTATGAAAGGGTAGGTTCAAGAACTGGACAATAATTTTGAATGATTATAATTCGAAATGATTTAGTTCGACGCGAATATAATATAAATATAGAATCACTAACATCAAGGACCAAACTGATATGCTTTATTAGGTTTACTGTCTGGGCCTATATGTACGCGGGTGCTATACAAAAAAATTATGTAGATATTATTTATTTTATTTATTGAGGGTTTAAAACATGTACAATAGCAGTATAAACTGAAATGCAGTACACGGTACAAAAATAGGCGCTTAAAGGAATCCATGGCCCCATCGCTATAGCCAGCCTCGGTCCTCCCCAGAACCCAATTTAAACCGAAGGTGGTTCACATTTTTTGGTATCATAAGAAGCTAACTATTTTTCCTCATTTCTCTGTAAACTTTTAGGAGCCAAGTGACTTGTTTGGTTTGGAAAGTTATGAGCGAAAATGTAACCCCATTTGGTCGCAATATAATTTTAACCAGTACTCTATGGGGTGCTTACGAAATCACGTTTTTTGGCTCTCACATGAAAACGCATTGAAATACGGTGGAAACTTTACAGGTGGGGTTTTTGGGTGAAGGCCAATCTATCAAGATGAAAACTTCATATCCTTAAATTCGGGCCATCCCCCTTTAGAGCTAGTCCAAGAAAACAAGCATCATAAAAAACAACAAATATATCCTCACACAACCTAAATCACTCTCACGAACTCACAAAAACCTCTGTTCAACTCAACTGTACACACACACTGCACTCACCACATCACTTTACATACCCACACTCCCCTACATACGAAAACCTTACATATACCAAAGGATGTTCCCAATCAAAACCTACTTAAACAACACCAAAAACATTCAATGACTGAATAAAATGCTCAAGTACATAAAGTCAATGGCAGCATTCATTATTATGAGTTCAATAGTCTTGTGAGGTATGGTATTGCCCTATTATAATGAGCCTCTTGGTTCTCCACCTTTGTGTTACAAATTTACGTGTAACTCTCAAGTGCATTCCCTGAATTGACTCTGACGACCTAATCTCATGAAGCCGTGGATGCAGAAACAGGATCTTCATTAACTTTTTGGCACAATCACGACAAATATCTTCTCTTATCTCACCTTTCTATTCTTTAGGGAGGTAAGAGAGCGGCTTCAAGTGCTTATCAGTAACTGTGTATTCTTGACTGAGGATGATCTTAGAGCACGTTTTTGAACTCTTTCCAGGTATTTGTTGTTTAAACAGTACTGCTGCTGTGCCACACTGGAACTCCAATACTCAAGTATGCCGGATGAAGCCTATGTAATGGTTGATCAGATCTTCAGAGAAGATGGAAACTTTTTCAGGAGATACATAAACAATCTGCCCGCAGCACGCTTGGACACACTGTTAAATCAGATATCCCACTTCAAGTCTCTGCTGATCTGACTCCCAATACTTTTACCAACTCAACCTCAAGATAAATTTTGGTAACACACAAAAGAGGGATCCAGGTGACCTTTTGTTGAAAAGGTGACATTCATGGTCATGTACTTTGATGCATTCAATGACATATTGTTGGTATCAGAACCAAGAGTCAAATTGGAAAAGGTGCTCTTGAAAACGACTTTGTTGATTCACCCTGCACTTTTCTACTAGTGTGATGTCGTCAACATATTTAAAATGCGCTAACTTGCTGATCCATCAAAAACAGCCCATCATGTTGAGCCCAATAAATGAGCCCGGCCCAACCAATGTGCCTTGTGGAACACCCCTTGTAAGTTTTCCAGTCAGAAGGTGATTTTTGCATACCGGGACGCACTGAGATCTGTTACTCATGAAACTACACAACCAAGGAATGATCTCAGGCCTAGTTCCCATGTCTAAAAGCTTGGGGATGATGATGTTGTGGTCGGGACCCGATCAAAAGCCTTGCTAAAATCTGCAACGACCCTACACTACCTTAGCTTGTCAGTATACTCGTACAACTCATTAAGCAATTTGACAAGATAATGTGTGGTTGATCTATTTGTCCTATTACAAATTGATTCATGTCATATGAGGCTCGATATTCTTCCATGACGCCAAGTCATAACAAAACTCGCCACTTTAGAGAAATGATCGTGAGGGAAATTGGCCGCAGTTGTCCCACCTGGGTGCAGGTAGTCTTTGGAATCGGTACGACTACTGCTTTCCTCCACTGATCTGGCACAGTCCCTTCCTGGTATGAAGCATTAAGAATGTCCAGCAAGGGTTTGCTCAGTTCATAGGCGAATTCGCGGATTAGCTTAGCTGGTACGCCATCCGGACCGCTTGCTTTCTTAGCGCTGATTTTCCTGAGTCTGTTGTAAACATCCCACACAGGAACAATTGGTGGATTGTGTGCAGTAGGTCTATAACAAGGTAGTTGACTTACATCAAGAGGATTCAAGTCACTGCTTATTGAGACAAAGTGATTGTTGATGCTATCAGCCACGTCCTTTGGGATGTTTGGATCAACCCCATCAGGAGGTTTAATTTTGGATTGACCCTTATTGTCTGTAGTCATGACACGAATCTGCATTCGCTACAGGCCAGATGGATAGAATGTTTGAGTTTTTGAATTCTGTCATGATAGAAGGATTTTTTCGCTGCTGAGATGGCTCTTTTCACTTTGTTGCGCAGTAGTTTCCACAGCAGAGTTTTTTTACGATGAAAAGCAGCTTGCCTCTTGTTGATGAGTTGTTTGATTTCTGTTGTCATCCAGGGTTTATCTTGATGGTGTAGTCTGACCACTTTCTCAGGAAAGTGGGTGTTCATCTTGCTGTGCAAAGTCTCATAAAAGGCATCACACTTCGCCTGAGTACCAGTTGTGGAAGACACTTCACACCAGTCATGATTGGTAATCCACATGCCGAAGTCTCTGATGTTAGAGTCCTTAAATGGCCGAATTACTCGCTTTGTGGTGATGTTGTGGCGAGGAAGGGATTGCATGGGACACCATGATACTCCAGCATGGTCATATATAGATATATTTGCAAGTTGTGTCTTTGTATTGTTGTATAATTGATGAATATGAATATTGTCGATCCTATGGAGGTTTAACAACTGGAGTTTTATGAAAGGGTAGGTTCAAGAACTTGGACAATAATTTCGATGATTATATTCGAAATGATTTAGTTCGACCCGAATATAATATATAGAATCAATAAATATCAAGAGACCAAACCAGGCGGGTGAAATTGTATACAAAATGCCAATAGACGATTCGATATCAATAGTAATAGCGCCACCATTTTCGATGAGTCGCCTAATAGCCTCCTAATTTATGCAGTATGACGTAGACCGTGAATGACGTAGCGGCACAGCGCCAGCGACCAGCGATTCCTGAGTCACTGGTTTCATGCAGCATGCCTCCACTTCGTTGATCGAGTGTCCTATCCCGATTTATTTAGGATCCCTGACCAAACTGGGTATGCTTTACGCCTACTGTCTAGGCCTATATCATGCACGCAGGTACTATAAAATTTATGCAGATATTTGCAAGTTGTGTCTTTGGATTGTTTTATTGTATTGTAAAAATGGTATTATCCAACATTTTCCCAGTTGTGTTTAGATTATAATATACATATAGGTCTGCATTAATTTGTGGCACTTGCCGGTGAGTAACATAATATTTTAATCACCTGTACAAGGTGCAAAGCCGTCTTTTACCTGTGTTTTGAAATATATATATTCGAAAGTAGTCATTCAGGGCTATATAGCTTAGTCCGAGTACTTATTGTAAAATGTGCCGTTCTAAATACAAATGCATCTGTACTAACAACTATGGAGAGACGTTCACGTTTTTTGACACTGTACATGATTCAAATTAACAAACGATTAATCTGGGATTAAATGTCTAAATACGATTTTTAACCCAGCACACCCTCCTAAATTACAACCTTCTACCTCTCAAAAACGGAAGATAGTCTCACGGTCGCTTGAATTTCGTCGCTGGGCGGGAACAACCTCATATGTAATTCCAGAGGTCAAATGCAAAACCACATATGTAAAAAGTGGGTCCCAGTGCTAAAACCTCATATGTGCATTTTGGTCACACCAGGTTCTAGTTCGAATTTCAAGCCAAATATGATAGTAAATCATATTCCAATGTATTTCAGATTCTAGAGCAAATAATTATCTAAATATATTTAGAAAGGAAAATCTTTCTTGTGCAAGGCATTACAGCAAATTATTTGTGTTTTGGTGTCTCCCGAAAATGTTACATATGTCATATGAGGTTTTTCCCGCCCAGCGACGATTTACTATATTAAAATTGCAACAGTGTTGAATATGTAAGACCATACAATAAAGCAATAATTTTTGTTTCTGTACAGTTTTCACAAATTGTCTGTTTTCTTATTTTAATTTTAAACGAAAAATTATGCCTCAGAAAGGTCATCAATTTCATTTTAGGCCCAAATCAGAAAATGGCAACGAATTTGAGAAAAATCGGTTTTTACTTGTGCGGTTGGGCTTATTAAGATCAGAGGTCCCTGATTTTAATTGAAGTAAAATCGATATTTCAGGAGATGTAGATCATTTAGCGCCACTTGAAGTGAGTTTTAGTTTATTAAGAAACAAATCCAACTGTACCAAAAGCTCAACATCAAGGAAAAATGAGGGCGTAGGTTATAAGAACTGTAGAATTATTGCTATAAATTTGGATTTTCATTTTGGTAAAAAACAACTTCACAACTTCAGTCATTGTTCGCGTCAACGATGGTTAAATTGTTTTTAACAATCCAATTGTATTCATTTCAAGGACCACACCAACGTACCAAACCATCGACTCATTCCGTACTATGAATATTGTTACTGCAAGTACCTTGTTTATTGGCTGGTGACTCTATACAGTTATAAAGCAATTTTGTTAGTGTTTGGAGCATTTTTAGCATGGGAAACGCGAAAGGTAAGTGACATTGTTAATTGCCCAATTATCGGTTCCCCAGATGTTTTTAAAATATCAGTGATTTTCGTTCTTATGTGGCCTGCATCTCTCGCTAAGACGTTTCCGTCATAGCTATTTACAAAAACGTCCTTAACCCTCGCCCTCCGAAGGAGATGCCCCCCTTGTTTTTTTTTAATTATAACTTATAAAGTAATTACCTTTGCCAAAAGGCTCCATGTTACTAACTATATTTCCTTTTTTTCACAAATTGAATTGCAATTTGAGGGTATCGTGTGGGTAGAGAAGTCCTCAAAGGTGTGGGTGGGTTTGGTTGAAACTACATCATTGTCAAAAGGTAATTCTCATATTTATGGCCTGAATATCACATCAAACACTTCAGCATTGTTGTATTTGTCATTTCACATATAGGTAAAAAACCGCATGTTTGTATTATTTTTAGACAAAAGGTTACTGTTAAGTGAACAAAAATGTCATTTTTGTCCTTTTCTGTTGACATTGCTTTCTTATGATGTCTAAATAATGAACACAGACTCATAAAAGACAACAGTTTCAAAGAAAATATATCAACAAAAGACGACTAAATTTTTACATTAATATCTAATTATGTCTTTCATGGCTTGTTTTAAAGGTAACAATATCTGCCCTTAATGACAGCAAGTTAATTGGCATTAGCGTCTACAATGTCATTGTACTATGTACCATCGGTGTATCCGTGAGCTTCATTATCAACAATGATCCTGCCACACTCTATATTTTTACCAGTTGTGTCGTATTTTTCTGTACAACTATTACGCTGTTAATAGTGTTTATTCCGAAGGTAAGTTAAATGAAATGAAAACAACTTGACTACATGAAATATGTCAATTAAGTATGTTTTGTGTTTTCATTAAGATTGCTTGGGGGCTTTGAAGTCAATAAAGAATAAAAGCCAATGAACGCAACTAGTTTCATCTCTTAGAAACCTGGCGATTTTAAAGCAACCTAGAAGTTCCGGCGAACATCATTTATGTTTGGGAACATATTATAAAAATGACGGGAGACGTTATCAGACAGGGCATATACACACGTGCACATCATTGCACAGCTGTGCTTTTAAAACTTAGCATGTCCTCATATTACTAACAAATAGCAAAGCATATAACTGTAAAATTACTTGCTCGTAATTCCACAGATTATTTCAGTGTACAAATACCCTGAAGGCCCGCCAAATTTAACGACAATTCACAAAACAAAAGCAAACGATGCCGTCGATAACACCATAGATCACCAATCTGATGGACTAGCTGAAGAAAATAAGAAAATCAAAGAAAGATTAGCAGAGGTAAGCATTTGTTAATGCAACATAGGAAACACGAAAACGTAAGGCTTGGCTTCAAAACTCAGCCGTCGGTTGACTGAAAAGAACCACTGGTCCAAGCTCCAATATGGGTATACACAGATTGACTTCTGATAATTCCAGGGACCTTTGACACCATTCACATTCATCTAAAAAAATTATGCCTGGATGAACATATTCGGTATGCCGCAATGAGAAATGGCGTTGATTGAATGGGTCCAAAAAAGCCGGTTCAAGCTCGGGCTTTTAAGAAACAGGGTGGTGCTTTTAATATCCTAAATGCTATTTTTGCACTTCCAAACACACAGAGCGGACCCGTGCCTTGTGTTTAGTGGGAAATTGTTCGAGATCTAACAAGACAAAATAACGATACCTCCATTTTTTGCGGCGATGGTCAGGTTGGGTTGGTAAGGACTATGGGGGCGTAGACCAAAGAACAAGCTGCATAACAAATTCCGTAGCCATTCAAAGGGAGAAGACAAAAACGGTGTAAATATGATAAATTATTAACATGCACATTTAACCGTCTGTTGCCCCAAATAAAAAACTTGCAAAATTTTCTAAAAATGGATATTAAAAATGTCACATCCATTTCTCTGCATATTCATGACCAATGAATATGTATACGACTCAGCAAACCATTAACTAAGATATTACAATGGGCCTGGTATGCGGAGCCAGTGGTTAAGCCAGGTGTTATCACACTTCACGATTCGGGGTGTTGGAGTACACCAAAATTACCAGTCCCTTTCACAATAACTAAACCAGTTTACATTATGATATGATATAGGTCGTTGACCTTAATGTTTTCTTAGAAAGCGAAGGGGTACGTGGTAATTTGAATACAAATGAAGTTAAGCAAAAAGTTACGGATTTTTTTATTCTGCACAAAGTTGTAGGTCAAAGCTTGCCCAACATAATTTGGCATGGTTGTTTGTATTTCTTCCTTTCGAATAAATGATGAAAAACATGGAGAAAGTTAATTGAACACGCACTATAGAAGTCAAGATTTATTTATTTGCGAATGAGGTAGTATTTTGCGATTACGTTCATTAAAAAAAAAGGACTTACTCAATCGGAGAAGGTTGTAACACCTAAGTATTTTCAACGCGAGACAATATAAACCATGGTTATGCACTCCCGTGATAAGGAATCTGAAGTTAAGTGTTTTCTTCTACACCGCACACCGAGCCGTAATTGAATAGCTTTGCTCTAGGTCAGCGATCTATCGCGTCACTGGCTTGGGGGGAAATAAATTGAAGTGACATTTTATTATTTCAAGAAAAATGTGCAAGTTTTATTTGGGGCAAAGATAGTTAAATGATTTAATTAATTTATTATGTATTACCGCTTGGTTTGCTCTACTTCCGTGATAGGGATGACGAATCGACAGCGCAGAGGGGCATGGCCATACCCTAGTAGTCATTCCATTAGGGACGAGAAAAAATTATTTCGGTGAGTGGTGAGATGCTCGATTGACATCGGTTATTATTTAAACCAATAGTTAACTCACCAATGTATAAAACCCAGCTGTTTATGTTCGCATGGTTGATTAAAAATTTTGGGTTGCCAAAAGAAAGTCATCCCTAAACAAAAACGGGTTTTATGTGAAATAGAAAATACACACTGTTGGGTCATGGACCTCTACACATGGATGGATAGCGGGTCTGAGTCCCCGATTGAAACATCAGGAGTTGCTTTTTTACCTAGCCTTATATGGCGGGAAAACAATGCATATACTTGTCAAACATAGAAACAGAGGTGTGAAATGTGCACCGGCAGGTGATGCATTGTTTCCGCCATATTGGCTAGGTAAAAGGCCACTTCCTGATGGTTTCACTCGGCGACCATTTCAACTATGCGGCAGCCGCTATGCATGTATTCTGTTCTAGCCTTTTCCCTTTTCATCATTATCAATTGTGGCTCTTTTGTTCAATGTGCCATTATATTTACAGACCGGTATTTAAACTATGAATATTCAGCAACACCGTTATTTTTTCCGAAAGTGGTCTCTGACATTCCGGGGAAAATTATTACGGTCTGGATGAATATTCGTAGTTAAACAATAAAGGACCATTGAACAAAATGAAAATTCTAGAAACACCACGGCCTCAGGTGGTCAAAGAAAGAAATAGACCAAGTGAAAGAACTCAAATAAAAGCTAATTGTGAAACAGCTTGCCAGTCTACTGTCCTTGGCTTATCTGTCGATGACGATTAGCCAAAAGTAGTGATGTTTGTAAGTTATGCAAAATTCTTCTCACATTTAAGGGACAGGCGAAACATTTGCTCTTTCTTGTGAAATAAACAACCGATTGAAAAACAGGTGATCTCAATACAAAAAGCTTATTGTGATGTCGGCTTACCATCTTTGCTGGTTAGATATATAATGATATCGGACAAACGAATCAGCCAAGAGTGATTCAAAGTCTGGAACTTCAGTGACAATACAAAAAGCTTATTGTAATTGTCGGAGCTACCATTGGTGATGCTAATACATGTATATCGTCAAACGAAATCAGCAAGATTGTGATTTTTTCAAAGTCATGGAAATTCTTCAGGTGACTCAATACAAAAGGTTATTGTATTGTCGGAGTACCATTTCTGTTAGCTTGAATACATATATATCGAACAACGAATCAGGCCAAGCTAGTGAGTCAAGTCATGGAAATCTTCAAAAAGACAATTTTTAAAACATGTGCTTCAAATTTAAAAATTGTTAACAATTGCTACCTGTAACGCCATGATCACCGAATACGGGATTTAAAATAAAATTGAGGGAAGAAGAATATGAAAGAGAAGGGAAATTTTGCCTTTGTTTTCTTATGCCAATCGAGTGCTAGTGATAGCCCCAAGACATGGCCTATTTAAGAATTGTCTAAGTCGGATATCTTAGAGCTAAACTTCTTAGCACAGCCTGCGTTAACAAGTATCGGTAGTGCACCGCAGATAACTCTGTATCAGATCTTTAATTCGTGGTGTCAGAATACGGGGGTCGATATACGTCGGTGAAAGGGTTTAACGAACCTAAATATCCAAAACTGCCAAACTAAATAACCATTAGACACGGCCTTAAACCAGTCAATAGGATAATCTTCTCAACAGATGGGACCCATTTCTTAAATTAGATCAGGCTTTCCCGACATAAGATTATCTCTCCAGAAGAAGAGTAAACCTATTTTCGACTAGACCTTGGTGTTAGAACTCCTACAAAGGACATAACAACCCTCAATTGGTGTTTTTAAGTAAGAAAAAAACGTAACGCGCTTCAAGATAATGTCTTTGTAAAATCGATATATATCAATTTCACTGAATAATTAATACAATCGATTTTTTCGTCCTTGTCACGACCCTATGTAAGATTAAAGAATTAAAAAACCACACCGTATGAAAAATAATGGAGTTTGATAAGGTCTGACTTGCCCGTTAGACTCCGACCTCCTAGGGCGCGCCCCTTACGGCCGGACTTTCATCCTTTATCTATTACGTAAGAGGTTCAGTGGTTTGGGGTCGTTGCTTTTTGTGCTTTGCACTTCGGAGCCTGTGTATACTACGTTACACTGTTATGTGGGGAAACCCTAAATTACAAAACCAGGATTAGCAGGTGATGTGACTGTGTTGTACTACTGCAATGTTGAATGTCTTGCCACATGGCCGGACCACGGCATATTGCCAAGGGTCTATACAAAATGACCTTACAACTCTTGCTATTTTCATGTTCAATTTGGCAATAGGGAAGCTGAAAATAAACGTTTGAGATGTGCAGCCGAACAATTCATAATTCACGTGTGGGAAGATTCTAATAGGCTAAAAGGCTGGTGGTGGATTGTGGTGTCTCGGTGACCATGTGGATGTTGTTCCGAATATCCAGAAAAATGAATACAACTTCTATCAATGGAATAGACAACAAAAGCGCACAGATTTCCGAGTATTATAAAAGACATTTGATATCTAGGGCCCGTTCGCGAACTAAGTCGTACTTCTACGTACAGATATGTCATGACTGAGTGACACACTTTCCAAAAACACTGTCCTATAATATAAAAGTACAGTAGATATGCAAAAAAGTTAATTATCAAGGTAAAAATATACTTGATTGTAAAGGTACTTTTGAAGAAAAATGAGAAGTGTCATTAAGTTGAAAGGGTGGAAACATACTTAAAATTAGGCCTTGTTGGTTTATGAATTTCTTGTGTCTAATTTAAATTTTTTAGGAGTATTAAACCCTATCAATGTCCTGAATGTGACTGTTGTTGTCATATACCTTATTAAGTCATTATTAGAATTTAGAAAAATTGGCAAATTATTGGCCTTCAATAAAAAAAGAAAACAAATTTTAAGTTTCGCGCCGATATTTCAATCCGTTCTGCTTTGTGAGAACTAAAAACGTGATGGAAGCCCATAAGTCTTGTGTAAAATTAATATTGGTCGACCAAAATGGAGTACACTTTTCGTTGGTCGTTGGTATCTTCCAAACCAAACCATCCTGTTTCAGCCCAGGATTTCCAGGGTAAATGAGAAATATAGTACGTGCTTCAGATACCCAATTCTTACTTACGGTAAAAGTGGGGTTTCTGGGGGACCGATGCTTATTAGCGATCGGGCCATGGCATTTAAGTAATTATACAACAAATGTTAAGTACACTCAACAAAAAAATGTTCAACGAGTATTAAAAATTGCAAGTTAAAAATAATTATTTGTGAATATTAATTCAATACTTTGTTTCTACTAATCTATTCTAAACCACCAAAGAATCTAAATGCAACTGAGACTTGCTGGTTAATGAATAAAAATAAGTGAACCAAATTGCTTGTTTTTAATCACAAGTAAATCAATTAAAAGGTAACCAAATTAAACATATTATGTACGTGAGTTCCAACAGTTAATAATCGGACTAGATAATTTGTGTACACTAAAACGACAACTGAGGTGCAATAAGCTTAAGGCAATTAATTTTCGGTAAATGTAGTAAGTTTATTATTGAGTAAACACTAATAAATTTTAACGGTAAACGCAGTTTTAGTTGAAGTTGAAAACAAGTTTTTCTCTCTGAAAAAGCTTTGGACCCGGAACGTATTTTCTGACAGTCGAGATATCATAGTTTTTTCAATAAACACTATTTCCCTCAGTTTTATCCGAAAAAACTGAGTATTGTAGAGAAAACTAGTTAATTATCCGAGTTACTATGCATTGTCTAGACTATTCGTATGGTTTGTATAGAGATTGAAAATATGGCACTTTCTCAATCAATTTAGCTATTTATAAAAGAAATAAATCCCCCTGCAGATATGGTTCAATCGTAATTTTACGGTGGTTATAGAGTTAAACCTTCATGTTGCGTGATATGTTATTCCTGGAATAGCACACATCTCCCGGTTTTATTTATGGCCGGATAGTATTTTAAATATAATAGCTAGATTTTCCGTCTCAGTCTGATTGCGTACACCTCTCGGTAATCTAGCGGAGTAAGTAAAACAATGCCCAGTATAAATCGGCTTGTTTGGAATTCGAAGATGAAGCATATGATTGATGATGCATGATAATAATGTCTGCGAGAGATTTTGAACTTCAGTTGATTTTGTGAAAATCATGAATCGATATATATCAGGTGGGCGGTAACTTTAATTTATAATACTCTGAACTGCGATATCAACAATGCTGGGAAGATTACTGTCTTGGCGAAAATTCATGCATTAAATGAGACAATGCGACAACCATATTTCGGAAGTGCATCGCAATGACAAATACCAAGCCTGTACATGTTAAAGGTTGCGTAAGAAATTTAAACTCTCAGATTGATCGATTTTGTTAATATTTATAGGAGGGTATACGCCCTCTAATTGAATATGCTGTTCCTGTTTGGAATGCTTTTTTAACTGCATATCAAAGCCATGACTTGAACATAAATAACTAAAAAGAGCACTTACAATAATGTGTGTGTTTGTGTGATTCTGTACAGCGCTTAAATACTTTGGTGTAGGTTTTTAATTAATAATATACAAAAATGTTATTATTTAATCACAAATCAATCGTGTTTGCTTAATTATGCATGATTAGTGTAAAATCCATTTAATTTTTGAATGTTTCCATTTTTTCACTTTTACAAATATGGTTAGGAAACCTAATCTTAAATCCAGGTGTCTCGGGGTCTTAAATGCGGATATAAACAATAGTCTATAAAGAAGAAAGGAACGTTTTGAAGATAGATGATGCCAGTGTTAGCAAAATTTGATAACCATTTAAGGAAAGGAAAGACAAAAAACCATTCCAAAAATTATATATATTACTTTTGTGATCGTTCTTCGATGATTAAAACGTGAACAAACACAAGAAAAGAGCAAAAACTAAACAGGCAAACCAACACAAGCAAAACCAATCCATGCCCGCTCCATGCACCTGTTGTCATTTGACCATGATAATATAAAAAAATCGAAACACGGAAAACAGATAACCATAGATGTATTTTGCCAATGAAATTTGATGGGAATTGTGAATTTTAATTTGATTGTGATCCAACAACAATGAAATCTAATTCAAGCCGTATCGTAAGTCATCGTAATTTCACGAGGAATCAATTGCCCATTTTCTCCAAAATTAAGGCGCCTGTTAACGAAACCCTATAAATAAATTGAATTAAAGAAAACGAAATTGAAAGTTTGCAGTGATGAAAAGAAACAGTGTTGGTGCTGAGTGTACCGAAATTGCGCGAAAATGAATGCAAGATATATTATTTGGCTGATAAAAGTTTGAAATTGAAAAGGGAACCTTAGTCGGATAAGAAAGATTTTTTATTTCCCAATGCCTGCCACAATGCTTTGCCGGGCTCTAATTCTGTGGACTTGCTGGACTACTGTGTTCTCTTCTCAATGGGTGTTTCAAGAAAAATCTCACAACCACGTCTTCAACGACTGCCAAAATAAATGTGCTAGGCGTGCTATTAAACGTACTCACACATCCTTCATATACAGCATGGTTGGGGTGGTCCCAACGATTTCAATTTCGTTAAGCTCGCAGTGCATGTTCTCCAAATCACTGAGAAAATTCATCACTGGTTACCTTTTCTCTGTTCAATCTCAGGACAAGCCCCCTCCTCCCTCCGCTTCTCAAGTGTATCGCCGCCATAAAGCCATTAACGTATTGTCGCAACGCGTTGCGAGAAAGTAGCAACGCGTGCGAAATTGCACAACGCGTTGCGGTTTGTCGGCAATTAAAATGATCAATTTCGGTTGACGTATTTCAAATATAGACCCACAAACGCGTTGCAAAGATTCTAGCAACGCGTTGTGGAAAATCACAACGCGTTGACAAGCATTCACAACGCGGTTGCGAGCCTTCACAACGATTGCAAGGCTTCACCACGCGTTGCGAAGGTTCACAACCCATAAGGGTCATAAAAGTATTGCGCAACGCGTTGTGAGAATAAGTAGCAACTCGTTGCGACCCCATTTCGCAACCGTTGCGGCGTCGCATCAAAATGCATGATTTGCTGAGTATTCAAAAAATTGATCAAAACGCGTTGCGGCAATAGTTATGACCCTTATGCCACTGAACAAACGCGTGGCAAGGCCTTCACAAACGCACAGTGCGAGCTTCACAACACGTTGTAAACTGCACAACGCGTCTGTGAAGGCAATAAGGGTTCATAACGTATGCCGCAACGCGTTGTGAAGGTTTGCACGCGTTGTGAAGGTTGCAACGCGTTGTGAGATTGATTTTTTTGAAATACGGACAGAAAAGATTCATTGATTTGATTGCACCGGACACCGCAACGCGTGCCGAAATGTTGCAACCGCGTTGCTGAAATGCGGCCCCGCAAACGCGTTGCCGAAATGTCGCAACGCGTTGTGATTTCTCACAACGCGTTGCCGGCAATACGTTATGACCCCTTATGGCTTGTGGACCTTAGCAAACGCGTTGTGAAGCTTTGCAACGCGTTGGAGGTTTGCTTGCAACGCGTTTGTTAGATTTATAGTTTTGAAATACCGTCAAGAAATACATGAGTTTTGACTTGGGCCGACACGCAAAGCGTTGCCGAAAGTTGCCAACGCGTTAGACTGTAAATTCGGAACGCGTTGCCGAAATGTTCGCAACGCGTTGCCGAAACTGGCGCCACGCGTTGATGACTTCTCACAACCGCGTGGCGGCAATACGGTATGACCATTAGGCTTGTGGACATTAGCAACGCGTTGATGATGGGAAGCTTTGCAAACGCGTTGTGAACTGCAAACGCGGTGTGAAGGTTGTGCAAAGCGTTTGCAAAGTATCTAGCCAACGCGTTGTGTCTATTTGAAAATACGTCACAGAATGCCTGAAATTTTGATTGGCCGACGTCGCAACGCGTTGCCGAAAATGTCACAACCGCGTTGCCTTACTTCTCGCAACGCGTTTGCCAGAATACTTTATTGCCTTTATGGCTGCGTTAGCAAGTGACACAGTCTTGTGGTTCAAAGTCTCATAAGCATGGACTTGGTGATCGGCTTTTTCATTGGTGGGCCCAGGTTCTGAATGCGTAACCCAATCCATCAACAATGCTTTGCAGTATTAAACATCGTCATTCAAAAAGGCTCTCAAAACTCATCTCTTTTTCCAGATGTAGCTTGCTGTTGGTTTCACTCTTTTTTGCTCTTTTTCTGTCTTTAGCGCCTGTTCTTTTGGCAATGAGGCGCTTTGATAAATCAGTTATTATTATTATATTAACATATCGGACATTTAGAATTATTCGCAATGATGTTGGTGTTTACGTGACACGTAAAGCCGCTGACGACGTTTTTTATAAATAAAACCCCCCCCCCCCCCAGCACGGAACATTTGAGCAGGTGTGGCAGGAGATAAGTCCTCCGGGCTCACAGTTCCGGGAACAATGGTGAACAAAGGGCACTCGATTCAGTTTGACTCTTCACGCAACATTAGACTCACGCTTTTATTCCTGTGTCGTCTATGAAGCCCGGAGTAATGATACCTGCCGGACTATAATTACTTCATATACTGTGTAACGAAACTTAAAGTCCCCCATCATGGAGTGTCCTAGCCGGGGTCCTAGTTACCATGTCCAACATATACGAATAAATCGTGACTCCTGTATGCCGAGGCTCTAAAGATTGAATATGAATAAACGAATTAACGTGTTTGTAACTTGGCGAACACAATCGGTATATAGGTCTGTGTAATTTCATGACGCTGGATTTGGCGCCCTCAATTTGGCTAAATACAATATCGGGGGGGTGGAACACGATCTGCTCGATTTGGGCATTGGTGATTTCCAAACGGTGAATTTGTGGAACTGCACGTTGGCATTTCCTATTCAGTCCTCGGTCGCCAGTGACATTACAAAATCATCTCTTAATTTAACCTTTGTTCAAAAGACTTAGTAATATCATGATAAATTAAGAAAAAAATATTGACCTCTTCAAATCCGTCGGGGTTAGTGGATTGACCCAGCTGCAAAATAGTGTAATTTCCAAGAAGGTCATTAGATTTAATATTCGTGATCAGGCCTAATCTTAGTAAAGTCTGTGTGTAACCGTAGTTCCACGGGGGGGCCGGCCAAGATAGCGTCGTTTTTGCCGTTCCCGTAGGTTTAGCACGTAATCCACTAAAACTGACAAATATTCTAAAGTCGAAAATATGTTTGATATCAATATTTTTCCACTCAAAAATCCGTTGGAGTTGAGAATCAAATCAAGTTCTAAGTATTTTTTGGATGAAATTAACGGTAAAAACGGGATCCATTTTGAACGAGGCTCGCTTGACTTCATGTTCAATCGCAGGGTCACCGTTATTTATAGCTGCGGACAATGTACCAGGCCGGTACCAGGTAGCCCCAGGGTAGCCCATGCACCACCGTGGAATGATTCGTTGACTGCATGTAGCAATCCTCTCATTGCGGTCTTTAAAAACGATTTGATGATAGTTTTGCAGCACAATTATGCACCACCGTCTAAAGCAAGGCAATTCAAACGGTCGCGGCTCCGTACGGGAATTCCCACTCGCCACCACTGATCTATTTATAAAACGCGCACAGTGACTTCAAATTCCGGTCACTGTTCAGGGCTCGTCCAATACGTGGCGGCAGTTTTTGCCTATGAAATGAACTTGGGCCGCCACCGCCTTGCGTCGTTCGTATGCGTAAGAGCGCCCTCCTACCGTTAAGTCTTGAAACAGACTAGCACCCGGAAGTTGATGTGTTTTGAATTTGATGTTGCTGTAGGTTGGCAGGTCCTACCCCTCCCACTACATATGAATTCTGTTCCAGGTGTTCGCCGCTCGTACATCAGTACCCTGTTTAACTTTACGTGCAAGACGCTTTTTTTGTATTTCTATTGTTTAAAATCCTCATCACTTACCTGTATGGAATCTACCGTGTTCATCTAACCTTACGTGGTCAGCAAATTTAGTTTACCATGGTATGTAGTACAGTTAATGTTTCTAACAAATTGTAACAATAACTGTAAATTTATTGCTTTGTTAACCATTATGAATAGTATTAAGTCTTACTATTATTATTAGTGGTGTGTGTGAGAGGGTATGTGTGAGTGTGTGTGTGTGAGGGGGTGTGTGTATGTGTGTGGGTGTGTGGGGTAGATCTAAGATCCACTACGCTTAGTCTTTGTCTCTTACATTGTTCGTAAAAAGCGGGGTAATACATTCCTGTGTATCCAGCTACGTGCGTATGTCCCCGAGTATGAAGGAACATGTGTTGTATATAGGTACGTGTATGTATGTGCAAAGGCACATGTGTATGTATTTAGGTAAATGCAAAGGTAAGGAATAGGCATGTGCATATTCTTTTTTGTGTATTATATATATATAACTGTTTCTTGCAAATTGGATATGATTTTAATGGATGACGGACTATCGTATTGAATTGTTGGACATTGACAGTTTATTAAATATTTACAAGGAATTAGATTTATTTTCACTCAACCGACTCTTTCCGGAAAACAGTATTCACGTGGACAGAGTGGACATGCAAGAGAGTATAACCATCACCGTTTGAAAAATCTCTACAATTACAACAACAAAACTTTTTATTATGGCATTACTGATCAGCTGATGACGTCCTTTAAAAGAGTTAAAGAAAAAATGAGATATGAAGTGGTGTTTATTTGTAACTAGAGAAGACATTTGTAAGTAGAATGGGGATCCCACAGTCATATTCAATAAACAGCTGGCGTTTCCAGCGCCTGATGAATCGAATCGAGTTCCCAATTACTGTCATATAAAACCCCGCCAGTATTGCTTTCCAGAAATAGTTGGGTATTGAAAGACTTTTTCTTTGGAGTAGCGCGTTCCGGTAGTGTGGTCGTTCCACATTGGATGGACATTTATGGAATAAATGGAGTGAAACACCAAATGGTATGTTTTTAATAAAGATTTTTTTAAAATGAAAATTATCCTTTTTATTGAATATTCCATTATAAAATGTTTGTGTATTCAACATAACCACTCGCGCGCGCGCGCACACATCCAAAGTGTATCCGGGTTTTCAAAATATGCAGAAACAAATCAGCAGATAAAAGACGACATTCAAGCCGTATTCTAAACCCGGGTTCTAAAAAAGCGGTTAGGACGAGATTTTACGCGCTAAGCAAATGTTATATGTGAGATAACCGTATCGCTTAAGTAAAAGCAATTCCAGAAAGAAGTTAAACGCAATTTTAACTCCGCCAAAATTCATCGAAAATTTAAACTAGGTACGCGGCTAGTTTAAGAAGTGTTTAGTGTATGTTTCCTTCAAGTGCACGGCCCATGCCACTCTCCAATTGACAACAGCAATGGTGGATATCATTCTCGCCCAGTCCGTGTAGCACCTTAAACGCTCCGGAAAGCCATAATACACTATGTGCGCTCAACCATTAAAACCCAATAGGACCTTTAATACACTCAAGATAGCGTCTTTAAATAACGACGATGTTACTCGGGTTTAAAGGTGTCGGTGTAAGCAAGCAAATGGTTAAAAATATTTAAAAGCATTTTGCTTAACACAATATTAATTACGGCGATTTAAGCTAAAATTGACGTTTAGCTAAACAAGTTTCTGGACTTTACGGGCCCAGTCATCCAGCTGTTAGGTCATTCAGCTATTCAATTGTTCAGTATTCAGTTATTCAGCCGTTCAGTATTGTCTTTTTCGGATTTTATTTGTAAAACGGTTTGCTCTAATAACGTTTATGAATTATAGTAGGATTTTTTTTATTCCTGTCAGTTCATTAAAAGTTTTTGGGGCGTGTCGACAATTCCATTCATTCTGAGAGGTTGTATACTTTACCAACTCAGTATAAACAGAAATTCGATGTCACGATAGAGAATAAGAATAAAACCATAATTAAAACAGGTCCCTTTCTCACGAAGAACAATAGTACAAGCAAAGCACTGAATAAATTCCAAACACCAAACTCGAAAAAACTCTGAAGCATTCAACATAAAAAAATGATACAATTAACTCATTATTACTCACAAAGTTTTTTTACGTCACTAAGGAATACCATAAAATCTGATACGTTTACATTTATTTATCTTGTTCCAGAAATATATTTGACAGCTTGGTCCAATCAATTCATTAGTTCAGAGTTTTGGTCAATCGTAACAAACAATAACAATATTTAAGTGTCCAAATCCTCTTCAACCAAGCCTCGTGTTTCATGGGACACTTTATAGACCAGTTAAATCCTACGTCACGTCGTGTGGCTGCTGCGAATCCATGCCTGCGAAATTCGTTTTGGCCATAGTATTAAAACTCTACAGATACAATTGCCCAGTGTGTAACAGTGCAGGCCGACCTATTTAAAGATACCAGGCATAAATGTACCAAACATTGCTGTAATCGGTCTATTCCGTTCTTTGATTGACGCCAAACAAAGGACCGATAGCGGTCTCACACTTTACGACAATCTATTCAAGAAGGTCTGGTTAGAAGCCTTTACATATTCGGTACAAAAAAGGCAATGTAAATGGGTTAAAGCATCATATTCTGTTGAAACAAACGTTGAAGCTTCAGCTGTTAATACGACTTTTAGTTTTGATCTCAGCACATTCCCCTCCAAATGAATTCGTACCATGCATCGACAATATGCGTTTGACAGGAATAAAAAATCAGGCTATAAGGCTTATTGGGGATCATGACACAATGTTTGGGCCTTTTAATTAGATATTCGTGCTCCGACCTGGTGATAACGTATTTCCTTCATACATTAAACAATATATATTAACTGAGACGAGTATACCTAATAGAGATTCGAAGCAAGTAGCAATGGATTGGTTGCAGCGTGCAGTGTCTGGTACTGGTATTGTTATGTTAAATCACGATTCCCTGGCTGCTCGAGAAGCAGTGATCGTTATTAAATACAATTCAATGTATAACCTCAAGGTTTGAGTTGGCGGGCTATTTTGAAATAAATGGTCCTCACACGTGGGTGTTATTGCTCTTAAAGTCTTGAACACAGTTTAGTACTTAATGACGTTGCATATAGGCCATGAAATACTTGAATGACCCAATTTGTTCACTCAACTGGCGACGTTTGTAGAACTTTGCTCAAATTTCGATTATTAATGACATTCTTGGAATAGCTTGAAAATATACTGAGATAATTAAAATGTGCATATTCTATCTTCAGTTTCACGAGAATTGAAACAAACTTGGGGCAGTTTATTTCGCAAACTCAGATTTTTTTTATTTATTGGGTTATTTTTAATTTTGGGCTTTTTTATTATTTTGACTTATGTCTTAGAAAAATGAAGATATGATGACATAGCCCAAACCCATAAAGTGTTAATGTGAACTGACTCTAAGAACGAGTATATTCTTGTTATGTCATGAATTGAGCACAAAATTGGGTAAAATGGCCTGATGCAGAATACCAAGCTCATAGAAAACCTGGGGCGCTCACAGCGCCGCGTGCGGCCAAGTCATGCAAGCCGAAACAGACCGGTTCGATACGCTCGGAAAGCTGTTACCAAGGATCACAGCTTGCTTCCGATCTCTATTAGGTATACTCGTCTCAGATTTAAACAGGAAACGCGTATCCCCTATGAAAAGAGTGCACCTTATTTAGGGAAAAACTAATAAAATGTCAACTCAATTGATTTCTAGAATATCAGTGACCAGTGGATATACATAACTTCAACATGCTAAAGCGAACAATGGAGCTACGGATATTCAATAATCGGCCCGGAACACACAATTTCTGTTCCATCTGGTCCATTGTAATTGTGCTGGCAGTTGAACAGATTTGGCATGAATTATGACTCGCCGCATTGGCATGATATTTGTTCACGATAAAAAGAACTTTCTGAGATTCTCTGTGTGTTCAATAAACTTTGACCCTATTAAAGTAAAGAAAAAAAGATAAAGGAACAAAATCACAAAAAAGAAAAGTTCTAGCAAGGGCTGACTATAATGCAGCCTAAATCCGCAAGTTATTATTTTCAAACGTATATTCCATTCAATTTACCTGTTTTAGAAGGAAGTCAATGGTACTCAGCAACATAAATTTAAAAAAAAATATGAACGGTGAGGTATGATTTGCCTTTGTCATGAACAGATAATAGACGTCAATAAGGGAGGTATAACACCTGAAATCTTTTCTACTGTGTGGGCAGTAACATGGACCTGCATTACCCTGATGAGAAAGAGATCCGGGGGTGTAATAATGGGTTTGATTGTTCGCTCGATTTTACGTATACACGTTTTGTTACGGACTTGGATATAAATTGCGAGTTGACATCTTTCCAAATAAAAGCACTTTTCATATGGGGATAAGCCTTTTCCTGGTTAACGTAATATTTTCTCCAGTCTGTAGCACGAAAAGATGGTGAAATCGCAAACGTATCATAGCCTATATTTATGTCTGAGGCCGTCTTCCAGAAACTTGTTTAGCAAACGCAATTTAGCTTAAAATCGCCGTAATTAAATTGCGTTTAAGCAAAACGCGTTTAAATATTTAAACCATTTGCTTACTTAAACAGAACTTTAACTACACGTAACATCGTTGATTTAAAAGGACGCTAAATTGAGTGGATAAAAGGCCCTAGTGGTGTTAATGGTGAGGCACAAAGTGTACCACGGCTTTCCGTACCTTGTAAGGTGCTACACGAACTGGGCGAGATAATATGCACCATTGCTGTTCTCAACTGGACAGTGCAATGAGCCGTGCCCTTGGCGAAACGCCACACTAAAACACTTCTTAAACTAGCCCCGTACCTAGTTTAAATTTCGACGCATTTTGGCAAGTTAAAATTGCGTTAACTTTAAAACTCCTTTCTGGAATTGTGTTTACTTAAGCGATACGTTTATCTCAGAGATAAACGTTCGCTTGGCTTAAAATCGCGCTAAACACCTTTTTTTGAATACGGGCCTCATTGTTTAATGTCTTTGGGTGTATTGGCAAAAAGTCAATGCACTTTGACCATACTTATAATGACACGTATCCCTGCCATTATTCGTCATGGGCGGGTGTGTGCATTGATTTTTGCCAAGGCACTTGAAGCTAAACATATGGAGCCATTAACCTCTAATCAAAATACAGTCTACGATAGGGGTCGTGCAATCAATCAAACTCATGAACTTGGCATGATACTCCGTATTGCAAGCATCAGTCAGACTACTAAGATGAACAGCCAAAAATGAGCCCCGAGGAGGAGTCCAACAACAAAACTTCTACCAGTGGTGGATGTCACACTCCAAATCAACACAATCATAACACGAACCCCGGTAAAAATATTTGCTTAGTGACTTCTGCTCTAATTAAACAATTTTGACTTCCACCAGGTCTCTGTGAAGTCCGAGAGCACTTATGTTTAGCTCAAAAGCCGGTTCTAATATTGAGCATGTTTTAACCAGGATTTAGAAACTGTATGATTGGATGGATGCAAATAAATTAACACTAATGCATTCTAAACCAAGGTCATGACTATATTTTGGCACTGCTCAAAAACTAAGAAATGTGAAGGATCTTGCTATAAAAATCAAAGATGAAAGGAATGCAAAATTTGTCTGAATTTAAGTATCTGGGTTGGTTGTTTTACGCCTTGTTTAACATGGGATAAACATATTTACAAAATGCTGGGAAAATCTCTCAGAAACTTGTGTTTGAAACGTTTGAGTTGGTATTGTGAATCAGTACAACTCCACCTCGGAAATACATTATATAATGCTGGATCATCTTTGCCTCAATAAATCGATTTTGCTGTAACTATCTGGGCAAACCGCTAATAAACATGTAAATAGAATTCAAATGCTCCAAAACAGAGCAGCAAGGTTAACTCTGGGTTTACGGGTACAATCAAGATACTCAACACAGGGATTTCTACAGATAATTAAAGTAGTGGCAATGTTAGTCAAAGGGCGAATACTTCCCCGAATATTTTGATGTACAAGTGTATCAATGGGATGGCTCCGGATTACTTGAGGGACATCATTCAATCACAGACTATCACGCATGCTTATAACACTAGATTAAAGCTCATAATAATCTCTCGTCTCATTTATCTGTCAAAACGGAAGCTAGTAAACGCTCCTTCAAGTATTCTGGTGCCAGATCATGGAATAGCCTACCTCATCACTTCCAAAATCTTGCCAAATCTCCAGTGTTTAAAGAAGTGTCAAAGAACACTGTTTAAAATTTTGATATTTAGTCATGCCTTTTATCAAGCTTTTTATTATATATATTTTACATATTATTTAGTTAACATCTTGTATATAATAGGCTTGTGCCCCCCAATTATTTGTAATTTTGGATGAATTGAAATGATTTATATTTCTATGTATTTTTAACTAATGTTTTACTTGTATTTTTGTTTTTTTTTTTTTTTGTGGGGAGGGCCCATCTGGAAAGCAGTGCGTGCACTTATGTGGGCTTACCCTCGTTTTAAAGATGTCATTAAAAAATTAAAAATTAATAGTCTACCGGAACCTCTCTATATAGCGGCCGCAGCAGAGATGCTGTTCACAATGCGACAGAATGTCCCTGTTCCGTAATTAAGTTGGGGATGTCAGTTGGATCCTGCTGGATGTCTCGAGAAGGGGGACTCCGACTCCTGTTTGGGCATGGTATCCTCCCAACAGGTGACGTCTGAGACTTGATCATTAGCACATTGACAGTGACCGACAATCGTGCTCGGCGTGGGCAACAGCAAATGAAATTTGAGGGATATATCCATATATCTGCTTTGCGTCATTGTAACTCACGCCAGGGATGTGTTTTGTAATCGCATTTAAAGAAGCCTGGTGTATATGCCATCCAGTAGATCCTGTAGATCTTTCTTCATGGTCCAGGTCTCCGATCATAAAGCAGGATACTCTCTACACAGGCTCTGAAGAAGAAACTTCAATTGCTTGAATTGGAGATATCCAGATTGCCATAAGTGGTGTATGTAGTTTATCTCAGGCATTCCAAGTTTGTCCTATGCGTGACATGAAGTCTTCTTGCTGTCGGCAACATAGGACCCTAGGTACTTGAAGTCCCTGACCTCTTTGAGTTGGGTATCATCTGTAGTGCATAGGTTGCTGATTATCTTCCTCACTGACGGTCGTGTTCTGGCATGTAGATCTGCAGCATTCTCAAATGAGTTAGCAGATCTTGCCACGTAGTGCACCACGTATCAGGATCGGCGTTAGAGCTTTATATAGATCAGGTTGTATTGAGTCAATCCCATCAATGACCACCTTTGGGAAATTTCACTGAAGAGGGTCGTGGGTGATCTCACAAAAATCCTATCTCACCACCATAAAAACCCGACTTTTATGCTAATTTTAGGCCACAAAGCGTTAATACTTAGGGAATTTTAGCTATGATTATGACAATGTCCTGTGGTGCTTTAACATTTGGAACACCTTTTTTTATCACTAAGTACTGACATGTGTTTAGTACCAGTACAGTATGGGCACATTGCAGTGCATTATGGGATTGAGTTAAAACACCTCTGGAGCTAGATCATCTGCCGTAGTCAATGTCTGTGAGATGCTGACTTTGTACGTCTAGCATGCACGGCGTGGGTTTGATGGTGAGCCCCCTTGTCGTTCATGATGCAAGAATCTGAGGATGTAATCAACCACGATTACAAAGAGATAAGGAGCAAGAGTATCTCCTTGGAGGATTCCAGTAGTTGTTAGGAACTCCTTTGTGGGCCCATCCATGGTCTGCACAAAGCTAGATGGGTTATCATACATGATGGCAATTGCTTTGACAGTCTCATCTGGGACATCATAGTTGGTGAGAATATGCAGCATTGCACTTCTGTTGACACTTTCAAAAGCCTTGGAGAAGTCTACAAACACAAAGTTTTTCTCTTCGAAATTCAAAACTCTTCTATGATCCTCTTGCGAGCATTGTATCTGTGGTGTGTTGATATGTCTTTGCTAAAAACCATTCTGGTTCCGTCGGAGGGAATGGGATCTATGTTGAGAGTGATTCTGTTGATGAGCAGATTGAGTTGTAGATCTTATAGTGGGTGAGCCAGGCATGTTGGTCGGTATCACCTGGGCGGGGGGCAAAGAGGCATTTATACCAGGGTTACCTCATACTATGACATACACGAAAATGTATGATGGCCATTCTGTAGTGGTAGCTTTAAGCGAGCTAGGGGCTCGCAAGAGATTATACAGGGGTCAAAATTGAAAAGTGGTCCAATGTTGTTGAATTGCATACCAAATTGTTCGTATGATCACAAGGAGTAAAAAATGTATAGTTTGTGCTATCTCCGACTTACCCCTAAGGAGTTATAAGCTGAAAACCGTTATTATAGGTCAAAGGTCAAATTTAGCTTCTACAGGGGTCAAACACTAAAAAATGCTTTAATTTAAGTGGAAATGGTCTCATATTGTTTATAATGTTCTCACAATTAAAATAAGGAATAGTTTTGACCATCTGCAATGGGAAATTAACAAGTTACGCACCTCATTAGTACTACCCCTATACCTCGTAGGGGTATAGGGGTTGTTGGGTGTAACTTGGTAACTATACATTACTTTACTTTACTTGTACTTTACTAGGTTGCGTTCGGTCTTGATCACTTGCAGGGTATGTTTTTTTATTCTTTCGATTTTCAGTTTTGACAAATCATCACTGATAATGCCTCAAGTTACTAAGGTCGCTTTCGCAATGATCTATTACGGTTAGTTATTGGACTTGGTATTATTACAATATGTAAATTTTCTCTAAAGCGGCTCATGGACCCCAGGGTATATTGTGAAAATCTTATGAAAGTGCTCTTCTTTCTTGTTATGTTCATTTCAAGATGTTTCGAGTTGTAATAACACAGCAAAATGCGATTGAAATACTCTCTTCATCCCCTAAAAAATAATCCCTCTGACTGCTAGTTGGCCAATATCGTTCTAAATTCATTATATGATTGCTCATATTGATAACTGATGTAACCCTCCTTCACCGCCTGTGCCGGATAAGGAATAATGGCCGCGGCTCTATAGGTTTTATAGAACGGATTAATTTGAAACACTAGCGGGCTCCCGCCAGCTGAGTGAACTGGAGCGATCACTGAAATGGAAGCGATCACTGAAACAGTAGTAGGGTTATAGATGAGAATCCCATTCTAGAAATTCATATGTCGTAGAATTCTATGAGATCAGCTGCACTGCAGGTCTGCCATATTACACAAAGCACACTTCACTGATTCCTGTGCGTGACCAAGTTTCTGTGCACAATATTCTTGATTTCTTCGCTGTAAAAATGAAATGTCAGTAGGCATATTAATTAGAATTTTCAAGGGATTTGGGGTATTGGTGTGAAAATAAAATATTAGTATCATCAAATAGGAAAAAGTTTTTTGGAGCAAAGGAGGGATCATCAAAATATAGAAAAATGAGAGGGCCCGAGTATCGATCCATGTGGTACACCACGTGATATTCCTAATTGTAGACTTTAAAACGAACACATGTCTTCTCTTAGACAAATAACTACGGAGCCCGTTGTTTGCAAGACCTCTGATACCATATTGACTAAGTTTATGAGGGAGAATATTGAGGTAGAATTCTCATTATTTTTTTCCAACTGAAAAAATGAAAAGGAAGAAACCAGCAGCATTCAAAGATATGAATCTCCATTCAATTAAGTGAATTGTAGTACGTGTCCGTACCGAGAGTAATGACTAAAATATCTGATTTTGTCTTTAATAGGTTGCTTTGTTCGTATCACTTGTAGGGTATGTTAGGACAACTATACTTGTTACAGACATGCAAAAATCTGATTTTTGATTATTTTTTTTTTTCGATTTTCTGATGTAGCAAATTACTGATAGTACCTTTAATGATGTCAAAGGCCTTACTAACATCTAGAAAAAATCCCAAAGTGGGTAATTTCTTATCCAAGTGCTCGGAATTTTGCAGTGTAGTTCATTTATTGCCATATATGTATATCTCTTAGGTCTAAAACCAAATTACTGAGGATATTTTCCCCCAAGCCTTTAATATGATTCAATCACAAAGCACAAAGGCACATTATATTATCTTCTTATCGTATCCAAACACAGTGGTTCTCTAATATGATCCAGCCAGAGGTGTGTACAATGTCTTCTGCAACAAGGTCCTTGTCTGTGCATTGTTGCTCCAGCATTGGGCAGACCAAGAGATGTTCCATCGTCTGTGATGCAGTTCCGCTTCCAGGTAGCCCAACTTCTGCAAGGAAACCTTAGATCAGCCTTATGTATACTATTATACCCAGATAGCACTGCAATGGTGGTCCAATACTGGACCAATATTTATTATTTATTGGCCCTATATTGGCTTACAATATTGGATAAATATATTTTGCTCAATATTGGCCAATATTGAACCAATGATTGGCCAATATTGGACCAATGATTATGACCAATGATGGCCCTATGTTCTTTTACAACAATTATTTTAATGGAATTTTTTTTTTTTCAAGCTGCTATTTTTAAATAAATTAATTAGATTATCGAAGCTACTCACATAGTTAATATTTTTAATGAAACTGGTATAATATAGTATAATGTCATTGAAATAATGTGCTCTGTTTAAAACACCCATTGTTGAGACATATTAGTGTATTCCTATATGTATTTGACTGAGTTCTCGCCCTACTATTTTTAAGAAATCAATTGTTTTTAAGTCAATAATGGGCCAATGTTATCCCAATAATTGGCTCTATATTAGCTGCTTGTCTTGGGTCAATATTCTTCACCAATATTGGACCAGTAAGGGGTGCCGATATGAAGCCGATGCCACAGCTGCCAATGGAAAACCATTATTGGCGCAATATGCAATAGCCACGTGTTACCGATGCCAAGATTACCAACGGAATACCATTATTGCCCTTGGAGAGCCAATTAAGGACCAATAAAGGCCACCCACATAATGCCGATGCCAAGATTACCGATGGGGAACCATTGTTGGGCCAATATATGCGTGCTATGTGGGTATTGTCCCCATGGTTTATTAAAAGTGCGGATTTTTTCATATTACTTACAGATAAGTACTTTACTACGTTCATATATCTATTTAATTCTATATTGAATGATACATAGTCTGGGTTACAGTTTTGTATTCTGGACCTGTATATGTAAAATTTTGCAGATGCGTGTAAAATAATCACGTTAACAATATATCATCATCCTCAAGGTCAAATGGTATAATAAAACTAGACAAAACGCCACCTTGAAATATGATATTGTTTTGATGGAAAAAAAAGCAATAGAAAGGTATTATTTTCCTCAACTTTAATTTGAAATATTTATTTTTAGGCCTCCAAAGGGGTAATTCCACCTTAAAGGTTAGCTTACAAATTACCTGGGTGTCTTTAACTATTATTAACGTCCCTATCAGTTTTTGAGTATGTTATTTTTTATGTGTAAAATGTATCTCTATGCTTCCAATAGCCTAGCTATCATTTGAGTGCATATTTTGTGAAAAATGTGCCAGTCCCGCTTTTAAACGGTGCATTATAGAACACCAGCAACCTTTTTTAAGACTTAAATATAATTTTCCCGAAGCTTAGGTTGGAATGGTGAAGTTAACTTTTCATGGTGACCAATACCTTTCCAGGTCTTTGTGAATACCTTTATATGATACAAACCAATATTGGTGTTCAGCTCCTTACTATAAAACCTGTACCTCATTCATAAAGATTACCATTTTCACTTAATAAATCATTGATAACCAACATGCCTTGGTCCGCCCCACTACACACTTCTTCCAATACAAATACAAATGAAGAGCACCGCTCATTCTCTCCTTATGAATGGTGACGTCATATTGTGATACAGCTTGGGGAGATCTTTGAAATTCTGAAACGTGTGTTTCATGACTTTCGAGAGACTTTTTAAAAAAACCGCAGGGTGGTCCAAATTATATGCGCAAATGGATGAATGGGCAAATCCGGTATGGTCTCGGCTATCGGAATCTTAAACAGAATTAAATAAGACTTTTCCGTTGTTGAGTGGTTGGTGTTGTTTTTATGTTAGTAACGTTCCGCCGCCATGAGTCAATCCCGAAATGGAGGGTTGAAATGACTTCCTAAATGATCGTAGATTATGCGCGATATAATGTGACCAGTGAGATTTAATCTCGTGTCGGTATTACTTAGATCATTCCTAAATCCACAGTGTCATCATTACAAGGTGACATATAATTGTAATAGTTGACAATGCAAATATACCTGGCTTATTTTCCGGCAGTGGAACCACGTTTGAACTGGGAAATGCAATGGAAGATGGTTGATTGCTTTCATAATTATATTCGCGGAACCGTGTTTGTGTTCGCGATCAAGCATGGTTTGCATGACACGTATTTACTTTACTGCTTCGGTTGTGTGTATACTTAGGGTTCAGTCACGCGAATGTACTACACATGCTCGAATTGCCATCGTGACTACGCGTCGGTGACTTGTCCTGAGAAATCTTCTATACATACGGGCTTCAATAGGAGGTTTGTTTGTGCGCCGTGTTTGTAATTTATATGTTTTGTTTCCAATAATAATTTTGTCATTCAACTAAAGGTTAATTTCGTGCAACGGTGTTAACACGTATTCTGGTTCACTCATATTGAAGAAGTATTATTTTTGCCCCATGAAAACAATATGTCCGTACCAAAATTGATTGCTTATCTGCTTTTTACAATTATTAAAACTTTTAGACTAAATTGTAAAATATCATAACTTGTTAATTGAGAATTTTATGAAATTATTTCTAATCCATTTTTGATTCCCTAATTCTACTCTCGTAACCAGACAGTTTTAGAGCCTTCAATTGTGTCTGGATGTGGGACAATCTCACTCCTCCAAATTCAAAATCTAATATTATTTGAGACGCTTGATTTTGTCAGGGCTTATTACATCCCACATAAATTGAAAAATACTGTGGTTAAAATATGTAAAAGAAATTTTTTTGCCCAGTGTGTTCTTTGTGAAGATCCTGCTAGGTTCGAAACGTCATGGGGCCCACACTCTAGTATACAAAAAAAATATTATAATGGGAAATAACATTATTTTAAGAAATGGATTACCTAAACAATTGAAAATTCTGATTCAACACACCTTAACACAAATGCTTGCAACATTCAGCATTAGTGAAGCCCAGTCCCTATCAAACAATCACTTACACTAGATTGAATCAATGCCTTTAATTATATAGGATCCAGGATAAACTAATGAGCACCAGCAGCATCATTTGTGAAGCTGTGGGCACTGGGAGCTATTAATCAGTGACAATCTTATTTATGAGGGCGGTACGTTAAGGATATTGACGTACTAAGTGAATTATGTTAGATTAAGTTGGGTCTGGGCATCAGTTTGTGCACTGTTCGTCCTGAGAGCCGAAGCTCCAGACAACAGCGCAATGATGTTAGACCCAATTATCTAACATAATTCACGCTTATCGTAGCATCAGTTTCAAATATAAATACTTAATATGAATATGTGTTAAAATTAAGAAAAATTCACCCTAGAAAAATGAATAACTTCACGAATTAAAATACCGGTCATCAATTGGCCTTACTCAATCACCTGTAATCGATATCATTCGCAGTGGTAAGATTATTGTTGTTGATGGGTGCCATCCTATAACAATCCCCATTTTAAAACCCGTGGTTTTTACCCAGGTAATGATGTCTTTGAAACCTTGCGAGTGCATACACGTAATAGGTGGAAAGAACGCAACACAAATATTGGCACAACGCTCTCTCCATTAGTAAAAAGCTAGGGATATAGTATTTAAAGTTGGATTCTCCAATTAAAGGTATGTGGTCCGAACTTTCGGCCTAGTACTTATAAGTAGATTCAACCCATCATGTCACCTTTAATACTTTTCCAAAGTACTGGCATCTGAATGAGGGGATGTGCAATTGGATGGAAATTAAAATTCCACACTAACTCTATGAAATATGTGTAGTCTGCTAGCAAGAAAATAATTATGTACTTGATAAAATCATTTCAACTCCCACGTCAACGCATAGCTAATTCACTCTAAAACACCCAATTCACATATCAGAACCTGTTTTGATAACTGGTAAATGCTATTTCTATTCAGCAGGTACCTGTATAAATGGATCAATGTAGAACTGCATACAGTGTCATCATATCACAATGTAGTATCGCTTTATTCCGTAGAGCTTATGTAGGATTAAAATCAATCACCTCCCACGTCCTCCCTCGCTATTGTAGTGGATCAGAGTATGAGAATGGTGCGAAATTTCAAAAACAAAAAAACACGCGTTTTTTTTTTAAATAAATGTAATTTCAATATTATTTTAGAGTTAAAGAAAACTTACTATAAGTCCAGGTTGGAAATACGCGTGTAGAATACTAAAGGACAGTACCCGTTTCCACTGTACCAATGCTGTAATAGCACTGTATGCAGTGTATACATTGAGTCAGCTATAACAGATACCTGCTTGATAGCCTCTACCATTATAACAGGGGTGCAGCCCATTCAAAACCAGTCGTACGTGCTGGGCGCTGACATTTGAATATTGCAACAAAACGAAAAATTATTAGTGCTTGGGTTTTTCTGGATGTTGGCTGGCTTTGGGTGGTTAAATTTTGTCCTACCCATGGCCACACAACTGAATGAAATGACACGTAAGTCGTCCTTGATTTAATAAACCGCCTCAATGATACATCTTTTCACCTAAGCGCGCTAAGCCTAAGCGAGTGATATCTGAGCACAATGATCCAGGTAAACTATTATTAAACCTGGCCACCTCTAACACAATACATCAATTTGTATCACTACCGATTAGTGTATGCAACGCGGCACCCACCGGGATGTGGAAAAGCGGAGGCAGCCATGCTTTCTATTGTTTGGTACTCTATGTTTTTCTTTGTGTCGCAAACCAACGAGGTTCTATATAGATAGAGAGGCAAAACGTTACTATCTTTAGAAATTCACCGTCTCGCATGTTTTGCGCGACCACAAGAAAACTAGAGTACCAACAATAGAAGCAATGCTGCCTCCGCTTCTTCCCACATATTGTGGGTACCGCTTTGCATATACCTAATCTGTAGTGATACAACATAATGTAATGTGTTAGAGGTGGCCAGGTGTATTTATAGTGTCCCAGATCCTTGTGCGCGATACCTTTTTTCTCATAATGCAATGCGCGCCTTGGTGAAAAGATGTATTCATTGAGGCGGTTTATTTAAATCAAGACACTGACGTGTCATTTCATCGGTTGTGTGGCCATGGGTAGGAAAAAATGTAACCACCCAATAGCAACACAACATCCAACAACTGATTGTTGCTGATTGTTTGTATCGAATTGACCTTATGTGTGTTACAAGCACCCAAACTGATAATTATCCGTGCAATATTCAAAATGATCAGCGCACAGCACGGACGACTGGTTTTGATGCGTTTCATCAACCCCCTGTGGGCAAAACATCGAGACGATGATTAGCTAAAGATTACGTAGCGTTTTGCCTCTCTATCTATATAGAACCTCTTTTGGTTACAGGTTCCTGCTATGTGACTTGGGTCCTCTAAAAACATTCTGACTAATCGTATTTGCTTTAATAGTATTCAATGTACCAGGTGAGTTGAACGTTACTGATTTTTGAGCTTGAAGCGCTGCCCGTCTTTTGGATACGAGGGAACACAAAAGGCCTTTAGTATTCCTTCTGTATACATGAAAGGCGAGATATCTCAGGTCGTTCATGAAGCAGGCGAATCGTGAGCCACATATTCTGCCCTCCCTCTCCCACTAATCGACGCTGTCCAAACTTTCCTGCGGTGAAACGATGGGTTGAATCTATATATGTGTAAATGGTACACCCCTGTCCACCGGCCTATAAAATTTGGGAGTTTAAAAAAATCTTTTGTATATTGTGCCACTGTTCACCACCAAAATGAATTCCGGCACCTCAAAGGATAACCTCATGTTGAAGATTTGTTGGCAGAATACTAATTTCATCCCGTTTATTGGTAATAGGATAATGTATCACAGAACAACAGCATTGAGGGGTTTTTGACAAGCTTTATGGCGTGCATGAGTACTTCCCTCTCATTAAAAGGCTGGATCATTTTACAAGCTATTGACCAGCAATAGTCTTTGTTTCGAGTAGTGCAACTGCCTGGTCAAAGGAAATACCGTAATTGTCAAGAAACATACGTGTTTTTGTGTGTCCGAGGGTTTTGGAAGACCACGGTTCGGTGCAGTGGCGTACGTAACCATTTTTTTTTTCAGAGGGGGGCGAGGGGCACAGTACACTTTTCATGGGGGCAACCTCAGGTGTCGCCAAATTTTCCGCCTCGCTACGCTCGCATGGTTGACCCTGGGGGGGGAGGGGGGTTTGGCAACTTAATGTACCTTCCACCGTGCGTGCGTACCATGCCATTTCTATATTTTTATACATCTACAAATGGACGTCCGTACCACTTATGCGCCCTAAATCCGCCAATTAGTCAATATATTAAAATTTGTTAGTATTTATAATAGTATATGCCCTATGGGTTGTGTTATATTTATTGACACTGTGCAGAAAGTCACTATTTTTCAGGGGAGCTGGTAATACTGACACTTTGCATACCACCCCCTGGTGGAGTCACCATGCAGTAAAGTGGTGTTTTAGATGTTTGTTGATGTATTTTCTTGCTTGCTCTTTAAAGAGTTGCGGGTTTTAAATGGTCCGTAATTGAATATGGTAATGAGTTCCCCAGTCCTATTTTGTCCTCTGGAAAAAAACGTATTTGTAGGCAGTCTTTGTTTGTGCCGATGAGCTTGTAGCAATTTGGAGCTGGTGCCCGTGACGGACGCCGGACCGGCTGCAGGAGGTCACCCACTTGCAGGGCAGATGCCCGTTTCTTGCTTTGTGTAATTTGTCAATCTAACTCACAGTTTCTCCCTGTTTCTTATGCTGGACCATTCAAGGTTTTTATATATTTGAACACTGCTGGTCCACGGGAGTAGTCATTGACGACAAACCTAGCAGCTCTCCGCTTAATATTTAGTCCTAAGTAATTGGGAGCCCACACGCCCGAATGGATATTCTAAGAGTGGGCGGACTAGTGAGAGATAGGGTTTCTGTTTGATGGGTTTTGTGCATGAGTAGATGAATCTTTTTTGATAAATCCAAGTGATCTATTTGCTGATGATGTAATGCCCTGCTGTGTTTGTTCCAGGTTAGGTTGTTTGGTAATTTACTCCAAGATAAGAGTGGCAAATGGTGATTCCAGTATGGATTGTCCCAGGTTGTATTCGCGTCTTAGGTTTGCGTGAGTGTTTAAGTGCATTACAAAGCTTCTTTGCATTGATTGCATGTGCCAAACCTCCTGCGACTGGAATAATGTATTTTAGAAAAATCATCCTAGGAGTTAACCCTGGTCACACTGGTTTTTTTATTTTTCTATAAACACACAGTGTTCAGCAAATTAATCGGAACGGCAGATGTTATTGTTAATAAATCATAATGTAACAAGTAAAGCAAAGGTCCCAACACCGTACCCTGGGGAACGCCAGATGGTTTCCAATCTGTCCAATCGAGTGCTCACCCGCGACAACGACCCTCTGTTTTACGGTGCTTAGGAATGCAATCCAGTGTGAGTTTTTGTTCGAATACCATACTCCTGTCGTTTCAAGTAATCGCCGGTACAGTGTGAGTTTTGTTACGAATACCATATCTGTCATGTTTCAATATAGCCGGTTATTAGGAATGCCTTTGAGAAATCCATTATTACCATGTCATTTTGGAATCTTTTGTTAAGGGTCATTGCCAAATCATTAACTGTTAAATCAGTCTGGGACTCCACAATGATGTTTACGACACCATTTGTTTTTCCGTAATGATAGAATGGGGTTTTCAAAAGGATGCCTGATTTTGAATTATAATGTGGCTCTAGGTCTTACAGTCAAAATGGATTGTTAAAGAAACTGGCTATAATTTGAAGCTATGAACGCTCGCCCGTCTACAAATTGGTTGTGACATTGGCACATACCACGATGATGGTAAACTACCCGTATTCAGATATGTTTGAAATATAAAGCAAGTGCTGGCGCTATTTTCTCGTCAGCCGCCATCCTAAGAATCTGGTGCAGGCATACCATCTGGGCCAGTGGCCTTATGAGGATTTTTGGAATGCTTTTAAAAAGCTTAGCAACACCTTCGATAGAAATATTAAATGGGCATGGTAGGGATATTACTAACAGGTTCAGGAGGTAGGTCTGGCTTCTCTTTTGTAAAAACTGCTTTGAATTGGGTCATTCAAGATATTTGCTTTAAGTGTGTTGCTCGACCAAGATTCCCCATCCATTTTTAGGAAGGATTCCAATGGAGTCACATTTTAAACTTTTTTAACAAAGGACCAGATTTTTTCGGCGGATTTCAACACAAACCGAATTTGACATAATCTCTATATGATTTTCTTGTAGCCCTGTGGGTATTCCTTTCCCTCTGTTTTGGAAGTTATCAAAAGTGTCATTTGATGGATGCTTGCGCCAATTAATTATAAGCCCTCTGTTTTCTTTCTATGCTGCGCTTACTATTCCGGTTAATCCACGGGGTCATGTTTTCTTACTGACCATGCGATCAGGGATCTGGGCTTCCATGACCGATTTGATTTTACTTTCAAAGTCAGAGCATAGGTTCATCAACGAGGAGGTAGTGTCTTACTGGTGAAGTATGTAGTCTGATTCAATGAATTCAGATTTAATCTGCTTTTACATCTGCTTTTGATAACTTTAACACTCCAAAGCGTGGGCTTGTTGTTTGACAACTTGGGGTTTGGTATTCACAACAATCAAAGGGATGCCATCGTGGTCAGATAAACCTGGTATGAGTGTAGACCTTTGAATAATGATGGATTTGTTGTCAAGAATAAAGTGCCAGAATATTATTAATCCTGGTTGGCCTCACTCACCACTTGACTACTAAGCCAAAATCAGCACAACTTTCAAGCATTCGCTAGATATAGCAGCATATTGGAGATCCTGCTGGTGACGGATGGTTTCCCTCACCCAATCAATATCAGACAGGTTGAGTCACCTGCAAGTATATTTGGCAGTTTTTTGTTGTTTTCTGGCTTTGACAGAGACTCATAAAGCTGATCAACGGGTACTCCAGCACTTTTACCCTAAATTTGAGATCGGTAAAAAACAACCAATAAAAATCTGCTTGAGTTGGAACCTGTAATTTTCTATCGAGACCCAGTAATTTCACAGTTGAGTCCAACTCTATTCGGTGGTAGCAATCAAGTCATTTTTTGTTGCGATCAGGACACCACCTTTTGCTGGGCCAAAATCACGGTCCTTCCTAAAGATAGAATATTTGGGAGGGAACAGTTCATTGTTATTTAATCTGAAAGCTGTCAAGATGAAGTCCTCCTGACCCTATGATGATATCAGTGTTCAATTTTTCCTCATACAAACACTCAGATCCGCAGTTTTATTACGGATCCTGAAAATTCACCACAAGGATTCAGATTCTCACGTTTGGGTTTTGAATTTAATCTGACCTTTGACCTGCGAATGCCAGCTCCTCGTCCCGTAGGAGAAGAGGTGGCTATGGGGTGACTGACACTGGGAGGTTGTCGCTTTGACACTATCTGGTGAGAGACATGAAAAACTGTTGGATAATTCCAATCATACTTAGAAAAAGTGAACTAGCAAATTTGGAATGCCACATTGGCAACATCCATTTACGTTACTATACCATCGTCATACCTTGTAACTACCCGGTTCATATCCATGCAGTCAACGTGATACCAACTTTGGCACTCATCAAAACAAGGCCTCCTGCCCCATTTGGCTGCTTTACCCACACAGATGCAGGGAACTTGGGTTTATAAGGCCAGGATTTGGATGTAAATCTCGGATTGCATCATGAATCTAAAAGCAGTTTGCCATGGCAATTTCACTGGTTTTTACTCTCAGAGTAGCCCTATAGATGGGCATTGTATTTATGTGCTTCATACTATTTGGTAGGCTTGGCATAAGATCATAAAGTGCATTTGGTATCATGGATAAGTTCTGGAATCTCTTGCAGCACCAATTTTAGGAGTTCATCACCTGTGTGTATTTCTAGAAAATTTGTGCCTTCAAATTGTAAACAGTTCCGGTACCATTAATGCAACGGGCATAGTCAAAAAACCACTTCATTGTAATTGTATGGTTTTTATTCTCCCCCAAAATGAAGTTTTAACTAGCCTAGCAGCTAGTGGGCTACTTCTACTCACGATTTCTGCTTTGTGTTCACCATTTTAGGACATCATACAATGCATAAAATGGGTAACATTTTTAAGTGACTGTATAAGTTGCCATGCATCAAACAGTTTATAAGATTGTATGAGTTTCTTTACCTGTGTGTATACTAAATAGAGATATGGGCCCCCTCCCCCCTACCAGCGAGCTACTCTTCCAACTGACCATTGTCGTCACGGCCTTGAACTTTGCACACCCTGTGGATACTTGTGATCCAAGTTTGGTTTAAATCCTCAAGTATGAGGATAGTCAGGCAAATTAACACCTTTTTCACACAACAGACAGCAACACAGACTACAACAGACATCAACACAGACACAGTGGACAAAGTGAATCCCTAGTGTCTTCCTGCCTTAGGGCAGGCGACACAAAAATGATGGATATATCCACTGAAACTTGTAATACTAGAAATTTATCTTTAGAGTAGGGAATCATGTGCGAATAGTATTACATAAGTACGATTGGAAGTTTTAACACAGAGCTGATGCGAGCACTGTGACGTAATCTGTGTAAATAGTCTCATATTGCCCGCAGATTTGTTTTAATCATGCCACATGCGGCTTTCGGGGGGCCTACACTCAATTCCTGTTCGCTCAATCGTACGCTCTAAATGTCCCTAGCAGTTGATACTAGCTTTCTGCAAGAAATATTGAAATACTGTTACACAAAGAAGCGCATGGCAATCGAGAATCATTTCTTGATCGTTTATTTACTATTACCTTACAAATTGAACCCACTAGACTAATGCGCAGCTCTCGATAATTTACAAGGAACGTTTGTTGTGCGGAACTATGAATACGTGTTATTGCTATGAGAGGTTCACGGTGGCACGGAAAAATGAATTGTAGAGCGAAAATGGTACTGGGAAGTTTCTGAGCAAAACAAAAGCCGTGTTGATGGGGACACTATGACAAAAAGCTTTGCATCTTGTGCAAAAATCAGGATTTCTAATGTTTTTTGGGATGCTGATATGTGTGAAATCTCTCATTGCCACTTTAAAAAAAACCACCCCACACACCCCCCCCCCACAACAAACACAACTATACACACTCTATTTTTCATAGGTCTATGCTAGTCCTGAGGTAGATACCTGCACTACAAAGAGCGGGACCACAAAATACCACACAATGTAATACTTGTGGGATATTGTGGTATATGATAGTAACAGAACCCTATATATTTTTGTGGGAGTGGTTGTGTATGTGATCTTATCATGGACATATAAAGTGTTAGTAGGGCCAACAAAACCCCATTTTTTACTGAACCCAAAAGTAGCGTCCGCACAATTTTTTTAGCTGTAGCTGTTATTTCGAATCCTGAAAAAGACCTACTGATTGGAGAAAATGAGGGGGTGCCAAAATTGCACCCTGAGCATTTTGAAAATCCACCAGATGGCGCCAAGATGCGCCACCCACATAAAATTAGCAAATAACTCAGCTTCTAAAGCAGCTATAGCTATAAGGATGATTCTCGGTGTCTTGTATGGGTTTGTGGTGTCAATGAATTCAATCTGTACTTCTTTTTAACACTAAAGTCTTCCATATACCGAAATCCAAGACTGCCGCCAACATGGCGCAACCACATATAATTGGCAATAGCTCAGCTTCTATAGCTAGTACAATGATGATTCTAGTGTTCCCCTTTTTGAAAGGTGTTTGGTGTCAAAGAATTCAAATTCGGTACTTACTTTAAATACGTAAAGCCTTCCCTAATACCGAAATCCAAGATGGCGAGCATGCCAAAAATGGCCAACAAATTGGCTGCTACAAAATTTCTGCGTAATCGCAGCTATCAGAAGTACATAAGATTATGGGTTTAGTGTCTTTAATTAGATTTTTTTTAATAGTAATGTGTTCAATGTTATCATTATTTATGACTTCAAGGGAGCTCAGCTGATTAACACAAAGACTTACAAAAAAAGAGGATCCAAAATTGCATTGATCCTCTCAATCCTGATCACATTCCAACTGGTTTGATAGATATCGTTTTGTAGGATAGCAATGAGGTGGTGAATGCTGATAATGCAGTTGGTATAAGAGTTAAGCAAATGAATGAGGTATGAATTAAGTTTGCCAGAGGGGTTTAATAGTTCAAAATATAAAACCAAGTCGGTGAAAATGGATTTAAAGCAGAAAGCAAATTGGAAGGATTCGTTTCTTCAAAAAAAACAGACACTAATCGTTTCCAAGTTTGAGGTTTTTTGATGGGACATCACTCATGTGGGATGTTTTAAAGAAATATTCTGTTACGAAAAGGGCGGTCACGCTGGAAAGCAGGTCAGAGGACAGCACCAGTTTAGCCTGAGTTGCCCCCTTCCACCGCAGCAAGTATCTTAATAATGTAAAAAACAAAGTACAGCTTATCGGAACCATCATTTGCAATACTGGCTGCCCATAACACTGTCAAAGAATCACCAGCTAGGGCAGACAGAGAAGGTGCTCTCGTCAACCTTGCTGTCGCAGCTGCTAAATCTCCAGCTCCCCATTCAAAATTTTACGGACATGGAATACTGCCTAGATAATCTTCAAGACCAGACCAACTCACTAGTACACCTATGACAGAACGTACCACTGTTAGCAATATTCCACACAAGGAATGGGTCACCTTTAACGGATTCGCACAGGATGCGGTAGCTTTCAACAGCAATATGCATGATGGAGGCGGCGACATCTACAAACTGCCAATGTGGTTCTCCATCAGACTGCGGATCACATTCTCAATGAGAGGCCCTACCTTTCGTTCACGGTGGAAATTATAATTCCAAACCCCAAACAATCAACAGTTAGCTGGATCCCACCGTTTCACAAATATTAGCTGCTCCTAAGATGCAAGAAGAAGAACAACAAACTCGGGCCGTGTGAAAGTTCTTCAAGACCAGCGCACAGTAGTACATAGACTTATTGGGACAGGATCTTCATTTGAGTGAAATAATCTTTCCCTAGAGGCATCAAATTGGAAGGCTTAAGCTTTGACACTCTAGTGAATGCCATCAGCAGAGCAAACTAAACCGTCATGATGTTTCACCTATATACACCAGTAAACAAAAGGAGAGAGAACAAAAAGAGATGGGTAAAGGATACCCCAGTATAAGTTCCGGTTCATTGGTGAGAGCGCATCTTGGAGTAGTCTCCCATGTCCCTATTGAAAGTGTTGGGATAGACTTGATGTCTGTAGGGGGGGTATTGATTGAGTGTTCCTTTTAGTCCAATTAGTGTTCCTGTCCACAGTTTTAGTCTTGTCCCAGGTAAATAGTATACGTTGGTACGTTACACAAGGTTCAGCGATAGCCGATTTGTGTATTGCCCGTCTGAGTCTCTTTCAGGTGTTCGTCCGGTTTTTTTTTTCTACTTTATCAATGATCTGCCCGTTTCACCAATGTACACTTTGAAAACATGATCCACAAGGAATAGAGTCGATAAACTCCAGGTTGAGTTCCTTGGGTAACGGGGTCTTTAGGGTGTATAGTTGTTGTCGTTAGATGAGAGTGTCGCAGTATTAAATACACCAGCAGTAGTTTCTTCTTCTGTTTCGGCTATTGGCTATCTGACTTACAGCATAGCAAAGGAGTTAACCTACATACTTCCAACCGATGACCGAAAAAAACCAGACACCATGTAAAAGACACCGAGTGATTTCGCCTACGTTCATATCTATCTGACCCTAAAGATCGGAGATATGCAGTATCCTTTGATGTATAATGTAGAATCGCTATTCACCTCTGTTCCTCTGAAGGGAAGCCTTTGACATTACCATGGACCGATCAAAGATGACGCCGACATGATTGACAAGACATCCCTCCGCATCGCTGCCGTGAACGGATAGTTGATGAGTTTAAGTTTTGTTTGAAAAAAGTTCTTCATATGTGAAGGCGACCTATACTCCCAAACTAATGGGCTAAGGGGTTCTCTCGTTCCCCACCAGTTGCTAAACCTGTTATGGAGGTCTTTGAGCAGGAAGCCCTTCGACTGCACCTATACCACGCACATATGGAAACATTGTGTGGACGACACTTTGTGTTATAGATCGAGACCATTTATCGCCTTTCTTTGACAACCTCAACAGTCCCACAAAGGATTGTCATCAAATTCACACGAGTAAAGAGGAGACCAAAGGACAGGATCAGCATCCTCGGTGTTTTGGTTAAGATGAAATCTGACCTTATTCTCACATGACTGTCTCTCGCAAAGAAGACCACACCGACCATACTTGGAATTGAATCGTTTTTCGGTGAATCTGATCCACCACGCACTTCAGGCAAATGTGACTTTTCTGTGAATGGAAGACGGTTGGCAACGGTCAAAAAATAAGTGGAATTATAAATAAAGGATGAACAGCTGAACAAATGATAAAATAAAGAAGAAGAACTGATGAAGAAGAAAATGATGAATAATAATTCAATTTGTCCAAAAATTTTGTATCTAATTAGTGTAGTTAATTTTATTTTGCAAAAATTGGCACAACTTTCTTATGACAGCGTGAGCTTCATTTTTGTTTTGAAGTGTTTCCAAAGAGGTAGTTTCTAATGAACATCTGAATATGGGATATGATTATGCATCGCAAACTATTCTTCAGACTCGATGAACAAGTTGCCAATTAAGACATTACCATCTAAACCTGCGTTTTGCCCACTTTGAGTACCCATTTCTATGAAACATTCTCCTATTCCAATTAATTGAATGTTTTGCAAATAAAGACCACTATTAAGACATTGTTTGTATAACTTATATTTGAAGGTCTGACAACTATGGACTACCTTAGTTTATGACCAACTTGTGGAAAATCTTTATATTGAACGTTTTGTCAACTTTATAGACTACCACGTTATGAGCAACTTTTTCCATCATTTTCATAGTTTGAACGCTTTCGCCAAATATAGAATACCATATTATGAAAACCTGAAGACCAATCTTTGTAATTTGAAATTTTGCCAACTCTAGACTACCCGATCATGACAACTACTTTTGGTAATTTTCACAGTTGAACACTTTGCCAACTGCGAAAAAACTACCGTATGATGAAAAGTTTCATTTCATCACCCCATACTTGAATGCTTTGTTACCTGACAGTAAAAATATAAGCTAGTTGGCATTTTATATGTCACCTTAAATGGTCTGATAACTTAAGAATACCGTTTTTTCAACGTTTGCCATCTATGCATATTTGAAATGCTTGCCAAATTGAGACCACATATTATGATAACTATGCATTGTATTTGGAATGCTTTTCAAAGAGTAGAAATTTGAATTATGATACCCATAACCCGATAGAAAGACCCACAATTACAATCGCGTTTGCTTCAAGAGCTGAGACATGGCTAATTATATGGGGTGATGGCGGCAATCTTGGATTCAGTATAGGGAATACTTTGGTATTAAAAATAGAACAAATTTGAATTCAGTAACACCAAAAACGGATACAACGACACTAAATCATATTGTAATAGCTATAGAAGCTGAGATATTGCCTAATTATATGTGGTGGTGGCCATATTGGCCGGCCATCTTGGATTTCGTATAGGGAAAAGACTTTAGTGTCAAAAAGTGTAAAATTGAATTTTTGTTCATTGACACAAAAAAAACCAATACAAAGAAACAAGAAATCATCCTTATAGCTGCTTTGAAGCCGAGTTATTGCGAATTTTATGTGGTGGCGGCCATCCTGGCGGCCATCTTGATATTTCAAAATGCTCAGGGTGCAATTTTGGCAACCCCTCAGTTTCTCAGTCAGTAGGTCTTCAGGATTTAGAAACGCCAAAAAAAATTTGTGCGGACGCTATTTTGGGTTTTTAGTTTTGCGCCCCAGACTATGCTGGCCACCTCAAGGTACATCCCGCACCCGACCCACCCCATTAAGCCTTATAAACACCAAGGTTCCCTGGGCCCGCAATCAGTGGCGGCGCCAGGGGGGGGCCATGGCGGGGCAACTTGCCCCCAAATTTTTTCTTGCCCCCCAGTTGCCCCCCCCCCCTGGTCGAAAGAAAAATGAAGGATTTCGGACAAAATTCAGTGATATTTGGGGCCAAAAATCCGCGATTGTTTTGGGGGCCCCAAATTGTGAAAATTTCCCAAATTTTTCATATTTTGCCCCCCTAGAATTTCACTTTTGCCCCCCCAAGATTTCACTTTTGCCCCCTGATTGGCCCCCCCCAGAAAAGACGCGTTGGGCCGCCAATGCCCGCCAATCTCTTAAGAAGCCTGTACATGTGGCCTATGGTGCCTGCAGCGTGTTGTTGTTTACTACTGTGGCTATATTGTGGTATATGATGAATTACTCTAATTGGTATAGTTATGATTTATCTAACTAATAAGGAGACCACAATCAAAATTTTGTGGTAGTTTGTTTGTGGTCTATGGAAGTGCAAGCATGATGAAAGGTTGTGGTAGAGTGTGATCTGTGGTTAGGTCTCAAAATATACAGCCTGAAGTGTTAGGGGTAGTGTAGGCTACAGTGTGCATGTTAAGTAAAAATTGGTTAAACCGCCGATGGCTGTATGGATGGATTGCGTATACTTATAGGGTATGAGTAACTTTGGGGGAAGTGAATGAATAGCATGGGTAGTAGGAACATGTGTTTCGATATAGTTGTTCATACCTAAGTTTGACTCTCTAGCTCATCTGGAAAAAAAAGTTATGGCAAAATGTTTAATTTTTTTTGGAAATTTGACCTTTTTTGTGACTTTCACCACCCCCGTCAGACCCAGGGAGGTCCCTGGGGGAACGAATTACATGTTCGTAGGGTTTTGTCCCCTCCTACAATATACCTAAGTTTGACTACTCTAGCTCAATCTGAAAAAAAAAGTTATGGCAAAATTTACCTTTTTTGTGAAATGTGACCTTTTTTGACATCCCCACCCCCTTCAGACCTCAGGGGAGGTCCCTGGGGGAATGAATTAAAAAACATGGTTATAGGGTTTTGTCCCCTCCTACAATATACCTAGATTTGGGACACTTCTAGCTCAATCTGGAAAAAGTTATGGCAAAATGTTTACCTTTTTTGTGACATGTTGACCTTTTTTGACACCACACTGACATAAACCTTACACCATCCTTCACATCACGTACATCAGGACATTGCCATTTCATAACCCGGATTTTTGACTACCAAGCCTCAAATTGGTAACTGGGCTCGAGCCTTGGCTTATGCACCTTTTCCGAATTATGATATGCTATAGGGTTGATGTTGTGATATGTGACCAGTGGTTCCTATACAAAAGTACCTTGCAACAGTCTCATTTCTAACATGCTCTACAATCCGTGAATTCATAACAACAGGCATCTTCAAATGAAATCTTGCACGCTATACAGTGTATTACTCCGTCAGGGTATAGCTAGCTTCTCGGAGTGCTGGTTGTAATCTAAAAGTTACTACTATACACTTTTTGGTACATATGGACTAACACTTAAGTTATTTTGCCAATTTATTTGGTAATTTTTTTTTCTCATTCACACACCTTAAAGTACAGTGCCGGTCGTCAACCTCCCAAATGACCTTCTGTCTGTGCCCGGTGGGAGAAAGTGCCAGACATGGCCGGCCCCCGCCGACCGGCGTAGCTATATATATCCCTGTACTCATTTGAAAGTGTTTCATCAAATGTTAGATAAAACCTAATAAAAGCACTTAAAGGTGCAATGAAGATTTCCCCATTCAGGTGTCCCTAAAAAATCCATGTTTTACTTGAATATAAGCAAAATCAAAATCACCTTTTTTCTCACTTTAAGACATTTCAGAGCCAAATACAAGGTAATAGTGGGGGACTGTATTGCACATATCTATGTGAGTGTGCAATCTGGATAAATTGAATTTGGTACACAATACTTTATACCTTTTATTAATCAAAAAAATTGATGGAAGCACTTGCCACGCCCATTTCATGACCCCTAGCGTTTGGATTTCAAGGTTACACAGGGGTAAAATTTTTAAAATGTTCCGATTAAGTTTGAAAAGCACCACATTATGTCTGACTGGTTACCTGATTCAAAAAGGTAAGTTTTTGTACTACCTGTTACTTATAGTTTAGGAAATGGGGGAACCAGCGACTCGTATTCAACTCATGGCGTAAAATATGTCCCCGCAGAATATCGTCGATCACTAAGTGATGACTTAAACTGTAACAGTCCACCCCTAATTTTGGCCACCACTAGCTCACCAAACTAATCTGAAAAAAAAAAAAAAATTGTGACTTTTGGTGAAGTAACTCGGAGAAATCTTAAAATTATCTTGCAAAATTCCTGAAAATTCACTAAATTTAGAAAAAAAATATAAAATTTATTCAATTTGGGCACCTCTTTTTTGAAAAATCATGTGACCACATTAAAATTGGGACCCAAACGAGGTTTAGAAAGGGGCGAAAAACCGAATTTTACATATTTCCCACATTTCCAAGAAATGGTAACAGGCGGCACCCACAAGACTGACCATGTGTAACAACCAAATCTAAAAAGAATACTTTCAATGAAAACATGGGTACTACGTATGTTAATACCTTTGTTGTAGTATACTACCCCCCCTAGCATGACGCTGATATTTTGCATATTAAATTACTCTTTGCATATTTAATTTGCCCGAAATACGTCCCAAAACTAATCAGGGTCGAGATGTCTTCACCCACTTCCTTCCACCAAAGTTACTCACTATACGCCATACAGAACTCCAGAAAACTTGTACACAAGCCCTTGCGGGAAAATTTTCATAATTATGTAAATAGATACTTAATGTAGCATATTTTACACCCAAAATCTAATCGCGTCGAGAACTCATCAACCCCTTCTTTCACCAAGTTAATCATCGTAGCCCTCACGGAACTCAGATAAATCGTACACAATATGGCCACTATGTTGACATGTTCTGTGCAATATGGACCTTTTCTGGGCCTGGAACCTTTTTTGGGCCTTGACCTTTCCCCCCACCCCCGCCAGACCCAGGAGGACCCTGGGGGTATGAATTACATGGTTCGTAGGGTTGCCCCTCCTACAATATACCAGTTTTGGCTACTCTCGCTCATCCAGAAAAAGATATGGCCCAAACGTTCAGGTTTAACATTTTTATCACGGACATACATACGGCCATACAAACGGACATATCATAGGACGGAGGCCCCCCCCCCCAAAAAAAAATTTTATATTCCCCCTCCCGAACTTCTTTCGGCGGGACTAAAACTGCAAAAGGTTAAAAATCAATTTTTGGTTTGTACAGGGGTCAAAAATTAAATGCTTGCTCCAATTGTTGTCACACAATGTGGTTCAAATTGTTGGTTTAGCTCATAGATGAAATATAGGAATAGTTTTTTTGACCATCTTCCGTGTCTGGTTATTGACCAAATTGGTGAAGAAAGTCATAAGCTATTGCAGCTTTGGTTCTATTGACCTGTGACCTACTTTGTTGGATAACTGAAAACTAAGCATAACAGATAAGGCCAACTATTCCTATATTTCAATCCTTTAAGCTAGGGAAACAATTTGCACCACTCTTAACCTGAATCAAAGGCAACTTTTACATTGACCCATGTACACACAACATTGACGGTTTTCAACCATTTTTACAGTTTTTTACCCCATAACTCCGGAACTATAAGCCACAGCTAGTGTAATCTATACTTTTTGGAATCCTTGTAACCAGACAAACACCATGGTGTGCTTTTAACACTCGGAACATTTTAAATTTTTGACCCCTGTATAACCTTGAACCCAACGCTGGGGGTCATTAATGGGGGTTGTGCAATTTGCTTACTCATTTTTATGGATTATCCTCCTAAAGTACTTGTTGCAAAAATTCACCATTTTATCCGGAAGCGCCCACTCTTTCAAGCTACAGTCCCCTGCTAGGTAAGAAGCCTATTGATGGTCTAATCCTATAGGAAATTCCTATTATGACACAAATATTTGGGTGCCTCAAAAATCTCTCGGTTCACCTTTTAACAAGTCTCATATACATATCTATACTTTTTGGACTTACTTTGAAGAATACAACCATCTGCATAATCCCATTGTCTTATTGTTCCATCAAGTGAGCTGCTGAGAATCTACCACAAGATTCAAACACAACATGTTAATTGCAGCTTTAATTATAGTTGCTGGATTTAATTCTCAGACAAAATCGAACATACGCCAGTGTAAGGTGCGTTAAACATGTGGGATATCGCACATAGCAAAACGGTGCATAATTGGTCAAAGCATGTTCCAAACCACTGCTGGCCAACGTGCTCACACTGGCATGGGATGGGTGTCTGTAGAGACTGTCGGAGAAATAAAATTCACCAACATAATACACGCGGACCAGGACTAAATTTCTAAAACAAATGC